>ML534908.1:42060-54815 GCA_005239535.1 Nicotiana rustica | reverse complement strand
CCACCCACCCACCACCTTTCTCAATCACAACTACTATCACCATCCACCATTATTAACTATCACCACCCACCACCACCTCTAGTCGGTATTCACCCGTTAGCCATCACCATTAACTATCATATTTTAAAAACTAATATATTTTATTGATAGAATATTAGAATAGTTAGTATTTCATTTGAATTTTATGTTTATTAATTTTCAAATAAAGATAAATTTTATACATTCAGATGTTAAAAATCAAACAATCTTAATTATTTGTATTCAGATCTTGATACACATCTTAATATATTCAGATGCGTATTCAGATTCAGATGTCCTAATCTTAATACACATCTTGATATTCAGATGTGTATTCATATTCAGACGTCTTAATCTTAAAAAAAAACAAATGAGGCCTTAGTCTACTCCATATCTTTATACAAAAAATATAATCTAATATGTATAAGTGTGTATATATGAACACTTGCTGAAATATTTGGTTTCACTATAATTTTTACATGTAATACGAAATACTATTAAAGCGAAAAAGAATTTCAAAACTCACCAGCCATGTTGTTGAAATGAATCCAGAGACCACAATATATAATTGAATTAGAAATTGGATGGTCAAGTAGAGAATGGGAAAGATCAAAAGATAAATAACCGATTAAATATAATTTAATACTCATAGTTGTATAATTACTTCTACTAACATTTGAAAAAATAAAACAAAGAGCTTTCATCGGATTTGTGAAGAAAAATAGGGGAGTGGGGAGAAGCCATTTGTCACGATCCAAATTCCATATCGGGTCGTGATGGCGCCCAACACCGATGCCAGACAAGCCAATACTAATTAACTGGTGGGTTCTCATTTATTTTGTTAAATAGCTCCAATATTCTACTTATCTTAAATTTAACGTATGTGATAATTAACAAATCTTAAGGCATATGAAACGGTAATAACTAAAGGAGCCCGTAGTTAAATGATTACAACCCAAAATCAAGTCTACTAACAAGTGCCAAGGATCTAGTGTCACAAGTATGTAGGCATCTTGTAGAACATACAGATAAAAGACTACCCTACTCTCTGAAATAAATAGACAAATACAAGCAAAGAAAACTCCGGTATGCTGCTGAACGACTAGAATGGGCAGCTCACCGTAAGTCCTGGACCAAATCAAGAATGTGCTCCCGACGGATAACTAGATGCACCTGCCTCAGATCCTGTACAATTAAGTATATAAGCGTAGTATGAGTACATAAACAATATGTACCCAGTAAGTATCTAGTCTAACCTCGAAGAAGTAGTGACGAGGGGTCGACTTTGACACATACTAGGGCCAACAATATAATAATGTAAGAATTTCAAGTGAGCACAATATGAGGAAATAATAAACATTCAGAATGCGACATAACTGAACGACTTTATCATCAAAATGAAAGGATCCGAACACTTCTTTCTTTTACAAATATTCACCAAAAAGTAAATTTACACTAGTTAAATAAAGGACTTTCAACACTTTCATAATACATAAATACCACCGAGAACGTTCCGCCAGATCCAACATAAAAATGAAAACGGTGCACTGCCGAAGGTCGAACGGCGCGAACCATATATGCATCCATTACCCCACTCGCGAATCATTCATGCGACTTGGTCAAACATAAAAGTAAAGAAATACCCCGCTCGCGTTCATGCGACGCGGTTTAAATATATAAGTAAAATATTATCCCGCTCGCGAATCACACCTGCGACACGGTTAAAAGTAGATTTTTCTCATAATACTTTAGTATTCCTCCATCCTTTTCAAAATACGAAGTTCAAATGGAAACCTTCAAGGTCCCGACGTTTATAGCAAATTCAATTTCTTCCCATAACGTTAAACAACAACTAAATTCCGCTACTTTAGAAGGAAAACCATAAACATAGAGTAACAACTATATCAACACAACATGATGTAGGCCTAAACTACCCGGACAATTTCAAAATTAGTAGCTACGTACGGAATCTTGTCACCTAGTGCGTACGTAGCCCCCACATATAATCATACATCAATTAAATTCACCTATGGGGAAAATTCCCTCTTACAAAGTTAGAAAAGAGACTTACCTTGTCCTAACCTAAGGCTTACTTTCAAACTCAAAAATGCGTTCAAACCCTCAAACCGGAGCCAAACGATCCAAAACTATTCAAATATGGTAAAAACTAGTCAATATATGCTCCAAAGATCACACTCCCACTATTAGAGTGATTTCCCAACCCAAATTACAAGATTCCTAAAATCTACCCCCGCCGAATTTCGTAACCTTTTGAAGAAAATCGTTACCCATAACCTTAGGATCAAGAATATATGATTTTTACTAGATTCCATAACAAATTTCGTGGTAAAACTCTATTTTTATCAAAACCCTAGGTTTTCATTTAAACCCTTGATTTTCACTAATCTTTGCATGTTAATCTACTCATAATCTATGTATTTAACTCATGTTGTATAGAAATTACTTACCTAAAATGCTAGGTGAAAGCCTCCTTCCAAAAGTTCTAAAAGTTGCTTAAGTGTAGTAAAATGAAATAAATAGCCTAAGTCCCGTTTTAAAAGAGCTGGACACAACCTTCTGATGTCGCATTTGCAACACCGGGTTCGCAAATGAGACAAAATCCTCGCAAATGCGAAGCCTGGGCCTGGGAGGTGGGGTTCGCAAATGCGACTAAATGGTCGCAATTGCGGCTTCTGCTTTGATCGCAAATGCGAACACTGTCTGGCCGGATCCCTTCGCAATTGTGAAGCCTTCATCGAAATTGTGAGGTTCGCAAATGCGAACCTTTTCTCGCATTTGCGAGACCTGAAGCAGATGCCAAAAACACCAGAAATATGGTGTGTTTTCCAATCCCTCCTACACGTCCGAAACTCACCCGAGCCCCCAGGGCTCCACTCCGAATACTCACGCAAGTATAACAACATCATACAAACTTGCTCGCGCGATCGAAACACTAAAATAACATCAAAAGCTAAGAATTTCACCCTAAAACCATTTGAATCAAACTTATGAACTTTAAGTTCTTCAATCTACCTCCAACATGTCGAAACATACTTATACTACTCGGATTGATACCAAATTTTGCGTGCAAGTCTTAAATGAAATTACGGAACTATTCCCGGTCTCAGAATTCCGTTTGGAGTTTGATATCACCAAAATGCATCCCAAACCACATTTATAAAACTTCAAGAATCCAACTTACACTATTTGGCGTTGAAATGCTCCCAGGTCATCCGGAACCCATTCTGAACATACGCCCAAGTCCGAAATCATCATACGAACCTATTGAAACCGTCAAATCCTGATTTTGAGGTCATTTCCTCACAATATTGACCGAAGTCAAACTTGATCTTTTAAGCCGAACCAACCATCCCCGCAAGTCAAACTCTTCCAAATTCCGAACCAACCATCCCCGCAAGTCATAAATCAATAAAATCAAGTACGGAAAGTCTTATTAGGGGTACGGGGTTATAGAAAGCAAAATGACCGGTCGGGTCGTTACACCATCTCTGATTTAATTTCTAATACTCCTTACCAACTTTATTTTACACATTTTCTTCTTTATGTCACCAAAAACTACTTATTTTACCCAATTAAATTGAATCTCTTCCTCTCCATTATTTAATATTCATAATTAACATATATAAAGAAAGATGTAATTCAATTCCAAAATTTTCTCCTCTATCCTTATTTTAACTAGTAACAATAATTATGAGGAGAAACATTAATTCAATTCCAAATTTCCTCCTCTTTCCTTATTTAAACTTGTAACAAAAATTATGAGGAAAAGCATTTTAATATGGAGATTGTAATAAAACTAGGATGAAAGTCCAAAACAACAAGAAAAAATATAAATAAGAATGATGGCTTTAGAGGACTGCCACATCATCTAGCCAATTCCATAAAAATGTCGTGTGGTAGCCACTAAATAAGGTGGTATTTATTTTTTATCCACCAATTCTAATGTTGAGAAAAATAGCCACTACTCCATTAAAATTAATATGAAAAGATAATTTTACCCTTCCTTCTATTTCTTTTATTCCCAAACCCTTTCTTTATATGCTTCTGTTGATTTAAGTTGAGAGCCAAAATTTCAGAGGCAAACTTTTGCTTCCTCAATGTCGTTCCTTGCATGCAACTCTTTGTTCGATTTTGTTCCTGTCCAGCCCACATTAGTTCTCTGCGTGTACTTTGTTCAACTTAATTTCTTCTCCTTTGCCAGCTTCTCTGCATCGAACCAGCGAACTGTAGTTTTTGATTTTACTTTTATGCATTTTTCTTTTTGTATATCTCTAATCGTGATCAATGTTGTGTTTGTCATCAAGTATGTGTGAAATGTCCAAAATAATAATTATAACTTGATTCGGTGAGGAATAAGGAGAAGATTTTTGTGAGAAAGTTATTGAGAACTTTTTGGTATTAGATTGTGTTTGTGGTTCAATCAATATATTGATTATGTAAGGACATTTCAGAAAAATAGTCCTAAGAATTTGTAAGCTGACTGTGTTTAGGAATTTTTAGTTAACTATGCTTCTATAAAAGATGAATCTAATTAGGTCATGGATTTTATTTTTTTAGTTTAAATATTAAGGACATTTCAAAAAAAATAGTCCTAAGAATTTGTAAGCTAATTTTAGTTAATTGTACTTCTATTAAAGATGCATCTAGATAGGTCCTAGATTTTAGTTTTTTAGTTTAAATATTAAGGATATTTCAGAAAAATAGTCCTTGGAATCTGTAAGCTAATTTTAGTTAACTGCTCTTCTATTAAAGATGTATCTACTTAGGTCCTGGATTTTAGTTTTTAGTTTAAATATTAAGAACATTTCAGAAAAAAATAGTCCTAATTTTTATGTTTTATTTACTTCTTTGTAGTCTGCTAATGGAAGGGGATCGTGTTTTTGAGTTTGATCATTGGCGTAATTCGATGAGCTATTGGAAAGGAGATTTTCAGTATAAAGAAACAATAAAAAGTTTCTTGTCGAACACGCAATGGAAGAAGTTGAGGGATGGTGTTTTCGGAAACTTTTTTCGAATACAAGGTGTGAAGTTCTGTGGTAAACTTATTCATTGTGTGTTGCTTTCAGAAAGTGTAAGAAATGAACCGAATTCAATGACATTCAAGGTTTTTGATCATGAAGTGAAGTTTACACGTGAAGCGTTCCAGAAAAATTACTGGGTTGAAATGTTCTTCTTCAGTGGACTTCAAAGTTTTGAGTGAAAGAGAGAATAGGCTTTTGAAAGTCTACTTCCCTAGAAAGTATAGAATCGAGTTAGGCGATTTGTTGCATTTTATTACTACTCACCCTTATGGTACAACTAAATCATTTGTAGGCATCCATACGATGCGGTGAAGTTGGCAACAATTTATTTTGTTGAATCTGTGTTGATGGGGAAGCGCAAGAATCGGAATGTGTATGAGCGTGTAATGAAAATCGTAGATGATGATGAACTCTGCTCTTCTTTCAATTGGGGCTCTCTTTGTTATGAAAAGTTAGTAAAATCATTGAAGAGTTTCTTGAAGCCTAAACAAAATACTTCAGACAATGAGAAAGAGAAAGAGAAAGAGAAAGAGAAAGATAAAGACAAGGACAATTATATTATACTTGGCTCGCCTTTCGCCTTCTGTGTTTGGATTATGGAAGTATTCCCAATTTTTCAGGAAAAATAATTTGTGAAATTCAGGGACGTGGGTTACCTCGGATGCTATGTTATTCAGATATGAAATCTCCACATTGTGACACTCTATGTAAAAAATACTTCCATAATGAAAAAGTAAGTTAATCAGATTACTAGCTATTTTTGTTTATGTGTTTTAGTTCTGAATACTTACGTTTTTTTGTTATATAATAGGTGTATCAGTTATCGAGGTGGTACCATTTTGTATATGGTCAAAATCGGGTGCGATCGATTTCGAAGTCTCTTATGGCATCGAGGATAACTCCGAGGAACGATTTCGGGAGGAGTTTTATCGAACGACAATATCGAGGGGTCGACATACATTGGAGCAAGTCATATGGCGAGACCCGATGATGGGAAGCTCGGGGATTCCCGAGG
This sequence comes from Nicotiana rustica, assembly GCA_005239535.1. Lineage (NCBI taxonomy): Eukaryota > Viridiplantae > Streptophyta > Magnoliopsida > Solanales > Solanaceae > Nicotiana > Nicotiana rustica. Next base: position 48,740 of record ML534908.1, on the reverse strand, counting down.
ATACATCACTAGGGCTGACAAGCGCCTGCAAAATAGTACGAGTCTATGCCAGATCAATAAATGGTCGCGCTAGTTGTCCCCTCTTGTAATAAATGCTAATGTACTATGTTAAGGTTTTCCCTCCTATATAAAGGGGACCCTTTTCATTTCTTAGAGATATGATATTCAATACAAGGAACAAGAACATTCTCTGCTTCTTTACTCAAACATTCCCTATTGTCTTTCTGTCAGCTCATTTACTTACATTTATTGCAATTCATCGATTGTTTTTCATTTATAGCTCATTATTGATCATAAATAGAATAATCCGAAACCGATAAAGTCGTTATAGCTTCATCGATCATCCAACAGTATCCCCGAGCCTCGACCTCGAAGATCCCTCAAAGCCAGCATCAAACATCCGATTTGAGGCATCCCGGTTTGCTTATCTTTGATTTCATACTGTTTTTACTCTATTTGCTTCAATCGCATTTAGCATCAACTGATTAACAACTAATACTAAAATAAACCGCATAATTTTAGAACCATGTAATCAAATATAATTTTAATTACAATTTTCAAGGTAACAGTTTGGCGCCCACGGTGGGGCTAAAAGTAATAGTGATTGTTTTAGTGATGGTTCACTAAAAGCCACAAGTTACTTTTCACACTTTTTCTTGCCCAAGAATCTTTGATTTCAGGTCAAAATGTCAGATTCAGCAAATGCATACGAAGGTAGAAACTCTGAGGACTTTGGGGAGAACGGTATAACCATCCCAAATGCTTGTATACCGTTAAAATACCACGGTAGCACACTGGAGTTAACCCCCTGTGGATGCGGACTCGACCAGCGCCCAACACGATGGTACCAATTCCCACACCGGCAGGAATGCGCACCGGGAGGAACGGTGCGAAGCACGGGGAACTATCGCGTGAAGGGAAGAAAGATCCAGCCTCCATATGATCTTCAAAATGCTATAGGCACAGCAAGCGGCTATTTCTCAACTACAAAATCAACAAAGGATCTCAAGCACGGTGGCATCAGGAACGACCTCTTGAATACGACGATTGCCAGAAAGGTTTGATGACAATAGGTCAACAACCAACCTCGCTGTTATGAAGACACTCGAGGTCCTCGTAAAGAGGATAGAATCAAGGTTCCCGAAGAGAGTGCTGAAGTCATACAAGGTAATATATCAACCTTATGTCAAGAATCGGAGAGACGCCATGAGGAGCGACACACCCCAAATCAATAGTAGGGTGGACTGAGGTCGAACCCCCTAGGATTGGTGAACAAAGCTAGAACCAGCAGATACCTAGAACCGGCGGAAATGCCCTCATCATCCGAATACAACTTTGGCATTGGCGCTACAGATATTGTAGCGGCTATGGGTAAAATCAGGGACATCAGAAGGCCAAGGCCCATATTGTCAGACCCTTCGCGAAGAAACCCTAATCTGGTGTGCGAATTCCACGGTGCGCACGACCATAAGATCGAAGAATGCAGACAAATCCGGGAGAAAGTGACCCGACTAATTAACAAAGGATACCTCCGGGAATTTGTTGGCAGCCGAGCCATAAAACACACTCAGGGAAGAAAAGAAGCTTGAAGGAGCGGAGCGGAGCGGGGAAACCACAACCCGTCGACCGCGCAACTGTCGGCGGGACCGACATTTCTCAAGGACCCGTGACCAAACAAATAAAAATATCCACGGCAACGGCGGGATTAGTTCGGGACTAAAAGACGTGTCAAGGTAAGAAAACCTTGGTCCGGGGTATAGCAGGTGTTCATCTGAGAACGAGGTACGTAATTCCTTACCTACTAAAAGCTAGATTAAAAATAATAATAAATAAATCCTACGTCAGTTGGTACGTCCCAAAACATAAAACTCCTTTTTTTATGCAATTGTATTCACGCTTTAGCAATATATTTACTTTAATGTCTGGGCCCGAGTTATCGGGCTGGCTGGCCAGCTGGGCCATCAAACTTGAAGGATGTGTTATCGAGTCATCAGCCCAAGTGGGCTGCCGAAATCCCAAATTTGGGCAGGTTTTGTTGCCGACTTACGCCTACCCCGAGTGGAGGAAGAACCTCTGGTAAAAACTAACATATCCCTAGGGATACGAGACCCACTCCCCCAAGGGGCCTCAAATGAAAATGGGGCCGGTCTTGGCATAATCCTAAAGCCGCCTACGGGAGTCGTAATCAAACGACCTGCGAAAACAATAAAGCTGACTAACGATGAAAAAAGGGAAGAATTTGGTTCTCTCCTGACGGCAGATCGGGTGAGGGAGAGCTTCGAAAAAGCAGAGCGCGAAGGTGCTCAAACATGATTCAAGTCACGCCACCACTTCACAGGGAGTAAACCCTGACATGGAAAGCAAAGCGTCAAGGACGGTACCCTCTCAAAGCTCGTCAAAAACAATGATCTTCTCCCTAGAACATTCATCTTGGCACCTCTCTTCCTGACTAGAAAGATGACCGCAACGGTCCCGTCGCTGCGACCATTCACGAAATGGAAGGTGGACGTCATCGGGCCTATACTAACAACGCCAGGTAAAGATAGACTTACTCTATTTTACGACTAACTATTTCTCAAAGTGGGAAGAAGCGCAGGCCTTCAAAAAAGAAAGAAGTCGTTAAATCGGCGCGGGACCATATCCAGCTTTGGCGCCACGAACGACCAACCCACATGGAAGATCCTACAACAATGGGAAGAAGCCAATCGAAAATAGGGTCGTCCAGGGATCACAAAACTCGGAGGATCCTGCCAACGCCTCACCACCCTCATACTAGCAACCTGGCCGAGTCCACGAGCCGAACCTTCATTCAATATTTGAAAAAGGAGTCATAAAACACAAAAATAAGACAGAGGGGAATGCCACCCTAAGTCCTACGGGTATGTCAAACAACTCCAAAATCAAAGCATAGGAAAAACGCCGTCCTTTCTGGTGGCTGGGCTCCAACTCTCAACACCAGCCGAAGTAGTAAAGACGAATGCCAGAATCCGGCATGCTACGAAGAATTCAAGCATCAAGGTCGCGGCTGCAACCCTCGAGCTAGTAGATAAAAAACGAGGAGCCTCGCCGGTCCGAACGACCACCCAAAGACAAAAGCCACTCACCAACATTTCGGAGTCGGGGAATTGGGCTTAAGGAAAGCCATCCTAAAACATTCAAAACCCTAATGATACAGGATCGAGTCAGGCCCGAACTGGGAAGGGTCGTACCTCGCCCTCGAAAACATTGATAAGAAATCATACAGGATCGGCATCACGATAGACGATCAGTCTCCGAATAACTTGAACACATCTATGCTCAAACACTACTGCTGGCAAGGTAATACTATGCTCCCATGAACTAACTTATGCAGATACTTGACAGAAGACGTCAAAACATCTGCCAAATCTGAAAGACCCTTGGAATAAGCGTACGTTTCCCTCTTTTCCTTCGATTGGGTTTTATCCCTAAAAAGGGTTTTACCGGCAAGGTTTTTAACGAGGCAACATTTATGCGTTATCCAAGGAAAGCTCGATTAAGTATTCAAGTCTCCTCTCCAATCAACCTCGAATGCTGGGGAGCATACCCTCCCTCCACGAGAAACTACCGAAGAAAGTCTCTGTAAGAGAATAATGTAACGAGCCAAACGGTCAAGAGAACCGTGCATGCGTAGAATGATCGAGCCCTCAAAAATGAAAAGTATGTACACATACACCGAATAATTAAAGGAAACATCTTTTATACAAGCTTTGCGTTTTCAAAAAGGATTTCTCATCTCCAGTGATGTCTCCATAGCCAAGGAATTCCCGAACACTCGGGGACTGACGTGAAAACACAAGTGAGGAAGTAAGATCCTGAATGGGTAACCTCGAGCCCCAAATTAATCTGAGGGCAGTCTCAAAAACCGCAAGTCCTCAGGACATAACCAAAACTATAAGTCGTACGAGCATGGCCTATATTGCAAGGCCCCGAGAGGGCATATCGAAATAATAAGTCCCAATCCCGATTTCTAAGCCAAGGCTATATATTCGAACTTGTAAGACCCCTAAAAAGGCATACCCTAGAATATAGATGCTGAGGATACGTTATTCGGGGGCTAAAGGCTCCAGCCAAAACTTAAACGACTCCGGCCCAACTAGTGCAATTCGGGGATGCCCGACCATCACCGTGAAATCAAATCCTTCGAAATTATTTCAGAAAGAACCGGTTAAAATCATGCTACCTTCGGTGTAAGCAACAAGAGCTTTGATCATTTTTATGTCAGCTCCCAAGAAAGAGCTTCGAGCATTTACATGTCGGCTCGAAAAAAGAGCTTTGATCATTTTCATGTCAACTCCCAAGAAAGAGCTTCGAACATTTTCATGTCGGCTTGAAAAAAGAGCATCGATCATTTTCATGTCAACTCTCAAGAAAGAGCTTCGAACATTTCATGTCGGCTCGAAAAAAGAGCTTCGATCATTTTCATGTTAGCTCCAAAAAATGAAAAGGCTTGAGACAAATCGGCCATAGGGAGAAACCTTCCGAGGTGCCCGTTTATCATCACAGAACGACTCATAATCGAGGTCCCTTTGGGTCGTCTAAGAGTCGGACGAACACAATACTTCAAATAAATCTTTAAGCGACAAAAACAGCCATACTGAAGGTCATTTTGACCCAATGTTAAAATCAAAAGAAACCTAAAGGATCGATGAGCTCAAGCCTTAACCCGGCTCGGAGACTGAGCCCGAAAAAGTTTAACTAAAAACGCGTAAGAGCCTTGATGACAACTTAAAAAAGCCTCAGGACTAACTCAAAACCTAAGGGTCGATGAGCTCGAGTCGTAATCCGTATCGAGGACTGAGCCCGAAAAGGTTAACAAAAGAGCCTAAGGGCAAACGCATAAGAGCCTTCGGGCCGACATCATAAAGCCCACATGCTAGTTAAAGGTAACATCGGCTTCACATTTTGAAAGTGTGAACTCCAGCGTGGAAATGCCTCAGGGCTAATTCAAAAGACCTAGGGGTCAAAGAAGACTTCCCGAGACTCGATTCGGGGACTGAAACCCGAAGGGTCGGATTCGTTGGCCATGGCGATCCAGTGAACATATCAATCTAATGAAAAAAACAAAAGATGACGGAAAATGAAAGGCTTCTTTTATATGGAAAGATTGAAGAAGCATATTTACAGGACTCATGTCCTAAGATCATGCAGAGAAGAAATAAACATAACCCTAATCTACCACCGGAGCTGTGTCTTCGGCGACCCCCTGGGAGGCCATGCCCTCAGCGATTCCAGTTTCAGCCTCAGGGTATCCAACGACCTCTTCCCCCTCAGGGACTTCGCCTTCATCACCATCATATTCCGAGCCATCGCACGATTCGCCCTTAGAAGTAATCAAGGCAGCGGCCTCCTCTTCCAAGGGCTTCACCCTCTCGATCTCGGCAGTCAGATCGATACCCCCGTCACGAATATCCTCAAGGGCCTGCCTCCGAGATTTCAATTGGGCATGCTTCACAGCTTGGGCCAGTTGCAATTCAGCCCCTTCAGACACCTTCTTAGCATAAGCATTCACTGCAATAACGTCCTCTTTATATGAGGAAACGAGCGCCTCGGCTTCAACTTTGGCTGCGGATAACACGGTGGCCGATTCGGCGAGACGATCTTTGTATCTATCACACTCCGTCCTCGCGTCATGAAGTTGATGCTTGACCAAGGTCACCTTCCCTTGGAGAGTGCCTCTCTCGGCAGTCATCTTACTCATATACCGTTTGAGTTCGAGAATCTCGGCGCCCTGGGCTTGTATTTCTTCCTTCATCAGAGCATCTTTCTTTTCAAACTGCAAAAATAGTATGAGATGTGTCGTGACACCATAGCAAGGTAAATGCACAGACAAAAACAAAAAGAAGTTATGTTACCTGCTCAACAAGGCAAGTCCTCTCTCTGGATGTCGCCTCCAAACAAGCCCGAAGACTATGAAGTTCCTCTTCTTTCTCACTAAAACGGTCTCTAACCTCGTTAGCCTCCGAAGTAAGCTTCCTGCACTCACCCTCATAGAAAGCCAACTCGGCTTGAAACTTAGCAAAAGTCTGGTCATAGAACTCCTTGGCCTGGAAGCACGGGTGAAACAAAACAAGGATAGTGAGGATCAAAACACCTAGTAAAACTTGCAAAAGGCTACATGTTCGCGCAGTCTATCAAGCTCGCTGAAAATGAGTGAGGCTTCGGGTTCGGGGTTCTCCTTTGTTGCAACGCACAGCCTTTCAGACACTTCTCTACCCTCCGCAGACGCTCCCATATCGGGAAACTCTTTATTTCGGGCATCCTGCAATTGGTCCTGTGATGACCCAAAAGGTCACCTTAGGTAGTTTAAGCTATATCTGTGTTCCGAGGCTCCGAGAGCCTCCGTTAGTCTTACCTCGATATACGTGCGCAGCCCGAGCGTGTTGCCGAGAAGCTATTATGTGAAAATTTGATGAAAATGAGTCTTGATAATTAATAAATGAATATAGTTGACTTTGGTCAACATTTCTGGTAAACAGACCCGAACCTGTGATTCGACGGTCCCAGAGGGTCCCTAAAGGAAAAAAAAAGGACTTGGGCATATGCTCGGAATCGAATTCCGAGGTCCCAAGACCGAGAAATGAATTTTTAAAAGAAATTGTTTTCTAGAAATATTAGAGGAATGTGAAAGTGAATAATTATGTGAAAACTTTGTTACCGGG
>ML534908.1:8018-25495 GCA_005239535.1 Nicotiana rustica | reverse complement strand
CTTTCGAGGTATTGAGGCGGGTTGGAGAGGTTGCTTATGAGCTTGCCTTACCTCCCAGTTTATCGGGAGATCATCCGGTATTCCACGTATCCCTGCTCTGGAGATACCACGCCGATTTCTCTCACGTTGTCGATTTCAGTACTATTCAGTTGGATGAGAGGTTGGGCTACGAGGAGGAGCCAGTTGCTATTGTTGATAGACAGGACCGCCAGTTGCGATCTAAGAAAATTTCCGCTGTAAAGGTCCAGTGGAGGGGCCAAACGGCCGAGGAGGCAACTTGGGAGTCCGAGGAGGACATGCGGAGCAGATATCCACACTTATTCAACACTACAGGTATGATTCTAGACCCGTTCGAGGACGAATGTTTATTTAAGAGGTGGAGAATATAACGACCCGGTCGGTCGTTTTGCGTATTTGGGCCACGATTCCCCAAATAATACTTCCCGTAGTGGCTTATCGTGATATGTGACATGCGGGGACGGGTGGTTCGGAATTTGGAAGTGTTTGGAATAGTGTAGGAACACTTGGATCCTTAAGGTAGGCTTTTAAAGCCAAGTTTGACTTCGGTCAACATTTTGAGTAAACGGCATCGGAATCGAGTTTCGACGATTCCAATAGCTTTTTATGGTGATTTCATACATGTACGTATGTCCGGAATGGGTTTTGGATGACCCGGGAGCGTTTCGACGCCAAATAGCGAAATAAAGTTTCCTTAAGTTTGAAATTTGGTTTGGAACGTGATTTTATGTTATCGAGATCCGAACGGAATTCCGAGATCGGGAATAATTCTGTTATATCATTCATGACTTGCCTGCAAAATTTGGTGTCATTCCGAGTAGTATAGGTCGGTTCGGCGCATTGAAACCGAATTCAAGAACTTAGAAATTCTTAAGTTTGATCCTAGGGGTTTTGAGGGGTGATTTTGAGATTTAGCGTTGTTTTGGGTGTTCCGAAGGCTCGAGCGAGTCCGCATTATGATTTAGGACGTGTTGGTAAAATTGCATGGGGGCTCAGGTAGGCTCAGGGGCCTCCCGGACCCCGATGCCAAAACCCAGCAGCTTCAGCTGCTGGTGCACCAGATCTGGTGTGACCGTAGGTGCGGTTGCCCAGATCGCCGGTGCGATACCGCCCCTGCGGTCAAACCATCGCAGGTGCGACCCAGGGGAAGGTTGGCCGTTTCCGTAGGAGCGGATTCCCTCTCGCAGGTGCGACCTCGCAGGTGCGAGGTTTAGTCTGCAGGCGCGGACCCGCTAGTGCGAAAGCCTTTCGTAGGTGCGGTCCCAGGGCCCCTTGGCCTTCATCGTAGGTGTGACCATTTGACCGCAGGTGCGGGACCGCAGGTGCGGTCCAATGGCCGCAGGTGCGGAAATCACTAAAGGGAGTGGCCATTTAATATGGGGTTCCTTATTTCTTTCACCTTTTTTCTATTCACTTGGGCGATTTTGGGAGCTTCCAAGAGGGATTTCACCTAGCAACTAAGAGGTAAGTAATTCTTGATTTTTTTGTTAGTTATTTACACCAAAACCTAGGTAGATTAACATCAAATTAGTGGATTCGAAGGGGTTAGAGTAGAAACCTAGGGTTCATGAATTTAGGGGAAATTCACCACCTTTTCACCATGGAATCTCGTGAAATGTATATAAAAATGATCCTTAGGCTATGGGTGAGTATTTTCTTCAAAAATTTTCGGAATCCGGGCATGTGGGCCCGGGGGTGTATTTTAGAATTTCTTCAAGAATAGTGAATCTACTAAGTAAGTAGGAGAATTTCCATACCTGGAGCATGCATTGACGTATTTATATATCATTTGACTAGTTTCGAGTCCTCGGGTGTAAGTTTGGAGTTTCGGGCACGTTCTTGGCCGGGAAGTTGATTCTACGCGAGGTGAGTCTCCTTTCCAACCTAGTAAGAGGAAATTGTCCCCATAGGTAAATGTAAACGATTGAGTTTGTCCTTATTTGCAGGGGGGCTACATACGTGCAAAGTGACGAGAGTCCGTGCGTAGCTACTACTCTGTTGTGTCGGGTAAAATTTAGGACTTCACAAGCATGCCTCTACGTGCCTTATCTGTATCCTTACTTGTGTTCCTGGTTGCTTATTACCCTTGAAATTAACATGAGAATTTCGGAAGCTATGTGTAAGTTTAAGTGTTTACATCCCTGAATTTAAGAATAATCCATGATAAATTCCTAAATTTCCTGATAATTCTGTGTATGTCTACCAGCACCCGTGTTGCATGTATAATTCGTGAGCGGGGTAGCCTTATACTTATGTCAACCGCATCGCATGATCGATTCGCGAGCAGGGTAATAGATGCATCTATGGGTCGTGTCGCTCGACCCTCGGCAGTGCACATTTAAATTTCTGCGTCGCTTCGGTCGTCCGCCTCGGCATATTATATGCTATGTGCTTGATTGAGAGTCTTATTATTATTCTTATCAATTAAATTGTTCTGTGAGAAAGAAACTTGTGATTTTTGTTAAATATTATTACTTGGCCCTTGCAGGGATATCATTATCTTTATATACTAATGCTTCATGTGTACTTGTTTTCCATAAATGTTATTACTGTTTAGATTCATTAAATCATATTATTGATGACGACCCTAGTGAGTAACACGTCTACCTCTCGTCACTACTTCTTCGAGTTTAGACGGGATACTCACTGGGTACATATTTATTTATATGTACTCATGCTACACTTCTGTACTTAATTGTACAGGTTCTGAGGCTGTTGCACCTTGTCACTATTCCGGTGTCCGCCATTGAGAGTACTATCTGGACCCGACTTCACGGTGAGCTGCTTTTCCTGGCGTTCCTCAACAACATTGTGGAGTTTCTATTGTTTCTTTTTTGGGAAATTTTGTCTACCCCTTTCAGACAGTTGTACATTCATTTTGATTATTTTGTATATTCCACTAGTCGCCTGTGGACTTGTGACACTAGGTATTGGCATACATAGTTGGTTTCCCCAATATTTTGCTATACTGCATATGTTGGCAAACGATTTTTGAGTTACTTTCTCACTTTCATTAAAGGACTTCTTAAATTAAAACTGAACAAGTATTTGAACATCTCTTTAATTTAAGCAATTTCGTTAGCAAACTAGTGTTGGCGGCGCCATCACGACCTGAATGGGAATTTGGGTCGTGACACATTGTCCTGTATTATTTGAGAAATAAGGAATGCTACTAGCCTTGCGCTCATCCTTTTCGTTGCACAACTACATATATACTTTTTGATAACTATATGCTACTTGTGTATAAGTATTTCAATGAAGATTCTACGGATGAGTTTTGGTGTGATGATAATCAATATGTTGTGACACCATATGGCTGGGGTGACAATCGTAGATGTTACTACAACAAAATGGGTTTTTAGTGGCAGGTATTAGTGGCGACTCTACTAATAGCCACAAAGGTTAGGGGTTTAGTAGCGACTTTAGCAAATCGCAATAGAAAGGTAAGATTATTTGAGGCGACTATAATAGGTCGCCACGGAAAAGACACTACACTACAGTGGCAACTTTACCTAGTCGCAACAAATATTTTCAGCTACGGGACAAAATTTTACTTTCCCGCTAAACGAGAAAATTTGGCTCCAAAAAGTTAGCTCTTTGACTTTTGTGGCAATTTGATCGCTACTATTCTTTCATTTTAAAGATTTAAGGATAAATTAAAAGACAAATACTTTAGAAATATATAAAGTTATTTATTCTAATTTTTAAAGTAAAACAAATCTGCTCTCAATTCTCAAAAATCACTCACGTTCAAGAGATCAATTTGACCCAAATGGAAATTCTCTCTTCAAAAAAGCCCTAACCCAGAACACAAAATCGACGAATCCAAAGGGGCGATTCTTACCCTGCTGCGCTGAAGAACCCAACGAAGGTGTATTGTCTCTTTGATTTCCTGAGGTTTTAACAAAGAATATCAGTAAGCTATTTCTTCCCAATCAGTTTAGGAATTATTAGTTGCTTGATTACAACTTTATTGTTGAAGAAAAGATACTCATATATATCAGCCAACCTCTGTTTTTATCTGGATTTGTCCGGTGTACAATCTGTAATATCAGATACTGTCTTTTTTTCACTAAATTTTGGTGGGATTATTTTGTGTGTAGTCTTTCTACGAGAAAAATATTTTTGGGATAGAGAAAAGTGGGATTTGAGGTTGATTGATGACTTTATGTGGGTTTTAAACTTGAAGGTATTGTAGGATTTCATTCCTCTGATTTTAAGTTTGTGTTCGTGATCATAGCGATTGTTTATGTCGTTGGATCCGTGTACCTTTCAGTTATATGGCATTTAGCTAGTGTGGTAACTGTGTTGGAGGATTCATATAGGTGAAAGCCATGCTTAAAAGCAAGGAATTATTAAAGGGGAAGATGATAATAGCCTTGGTTTTCTTTTTCAAGTTCAACTTTTCACTTGGTGTCGTAAACTTTATTTTCAAGAATTTTGTGGTAAATGGACATGGGAAGCATATGCATCTAGGGATGTTGTATCGGACATGATTTGGATTGTTGTACAAAAGCTGTTGATTGTCATATTCCATGAAGTGCATTAAAAAGCTTCTCTCATACCAATTTATATCTGTACTTCATTGACTAATAGATCACTTTCACACGAAAGACTTTCCTCATTATATTATAACAAAGTTAAGGAGAAAGGAACAAACATAAAAAAGTATGCTTGATTGAAATCTGATTGTTGAGTATCACTTCGGTGTACTATTTTGATAAATCCAGTTCACAAATACAACTGAAATGCTTTAATAGAAACTAAGCACCAGAACCACATCAAATTAAAGATGAACATTGAACATCAATAGTCAAAGTTGTTATTGCGATGGACAAGAGAACGCTAGAGGGAACCCACAGTAGAAAGGAAATAAAATGAAATTACATACAATTTCTCCCAATAAAAACCATCAGGAAGAAGTCAAAAGACAGTTCCCTCACTGTTGTTCATTGTCAGCTTTGGTTTCCTTAATGTCATCAGCACCATCATCCTGTATCGCAAGCAGAAATGAAAAACTATGAATATTTGGCCAAATGCTTGTAAAAAATGTTTGAAAAATAGTAAAATGGATTCATGTAGTTGTTACTAGCAATTGAAAACAACATATGATTAAATAGTAGAATTAGATAATCAACCATCTCTATTAACCAAGATCTTTATGCTTTCAATGTATATCTAAAATCTTTTTCAAGTTTATCTTTCAGCCATTAAAGTAAAAGATAGACAAGATGAGAAATAAACCAAAAGAGAGTTTTTGATCCCTACTAGAAAATTAATAGTCTTTCTGATGAGAAAACAAAACAGAAAGGACATTACACTAGCTGAAGAGTTTCTACCTAGTCTTAAAAACTTAAAAACAACTGCAGGTGTACAACTACTTTTTTTTTTGGACTTGTCTTCTATAAGATCGTTTTATGGTATTTAATTGTTTTCTAGCATATCTAATGTATTCTCATGATTATAAAAAATTGATGTCCTATATCCTATTGTGTGTACATGTGTAGAATTATTCAGTTCAAACATTATTTATTTAGCTTGTGTTTCCATTATTGATTTCTACTCGTGTAGAATCATTGAGTTCAATACTTGCTTATAATTGGTTTGCTTTGATTATTGATTCCCTTTAATTGGTTAATTGATTGCATTTATTTTTGTAGAAAAGATATGGATAAAAGTTGGTTGAATATTAGAGATAGATGTGACAGAAGGTATATTAAAGGAATAGATGACTTTCTTGGTTGGGCATACAGGCAACCAAATGTGAGCTCTGTAATTCGGTGTCCTTGTAAGGGGTGTAGAAATACTGCGTTCAAGACAAGAATACAAGTAAGAAAGACTTTGTGGGGAAAGGTTTTGGGACAGTTATAAAGTGTGGGACTTGCATGGAGAAGTATTAGTAAGAGTTGAAAATTCTAATGATGTATGCAATGTCGAAGTAGATGATGATACTGTTGAAACAGATGATATTCCAGAAATGGTTCATGATGCTTGTGGAGTTACTAATATGGAGAATATGAATAATTATCAAGAGGAAAATGAATAGCCAAATGTGCATGCGAAAAAGTTCTACAAATTGTTGGAAGATTCTGAGAAAGAACTTTATCCTGGCTGTAAAAAAGTGTCAAAGTTGTCTTTTGTAGTAAGACTACTTCACTTGAAGAGCCTTAATCATTGGAGCAACAAATCGATGGATGCATTGTTGAGATTCTTTAAAGAAGTTCTTCCATAGGGTTCATTTGTACCAAATTCTTTTTATGAAGTGAAGAAGGTACTTCAAGACTTAGGCTTGGGTTATACCAAAATAGATGCATGTGAGAATGATTGTATCTTATATTGGAGAGAGTATGCCAATGCCGAATCATGTCCTAAGTGCAGTAAGTATATATGAAAGTCAAAAGATACTGGAGGCAAGAAAGTAGCTCATAAAGTCTTGCGATATTTTCCAATCAAAACAAGACTACAGAGATTGTACATGGCAAGAGAGACGGCAAAATCGATAAGGTGGCACAAGGAGAAAAATATTGATGATGGTGTATTGCGACATCCATCTGATGGCATGGCTTGGAAATCTTTTGATGAGCTCCATCCAACCTTTTCAGCTGAATCAAGAAATGTTCGATTAGGTTTAGCAAGTGATGGCTTCCAGCCGTATGGGAACATGAGTACTAGTCATAGAATTTGGCCAGTCATATTAGTTCCATACAATTTGCCACCATGGGATTGCATGAAGGATCCGTATTTCATGATGACACTTCTTATTTCAGGTCCTAAGTCTCCCGGCAATGATATAGATGTATATTTGCAACCAATGATTGAAGAGTTAAAAGAACTATGGGAGGGGGTGGAGACTTATGATGCATACTCAAAAACTAATTTTATGATGTGTGCGGCTATCATGTGGACGATTAATGATTTTTCTGCATATGGGAACCTTTCAGGATGGTCAACCAAAGGTAAACTTGCATGTCCTTGTTGCCATAAAGATACACAATCATTTTCTTTACGTAATAAGTTGTGGTATATAGGTCATCGTCGTTTTCTTCCAATGGAGCATCCATGGCATAAAAATAGGAGGTTATTTGATGGAAAAATAGAGATGGGTGTTGCACCTAATCCTTTAACATGTGATGAAGCACTTGAGCAATTACAAAGTTTGAGAAATGTGACTTAGGGTAAAGGGCAAAAGCGAAAGCGTAATGTTCTCAATGATGCTTACAATTGGAGAAGGAAAAGTATTTTTTTCGAATTGCCTTATTGGAAGACTCTTATGTTATGGCATAACTTGGATGTAATGCACATAGAAAGAAACGTGTCTGATAATATTGTATCTACTGTGATGAATATGATTGGAAAGACGAATGACACGGTGAAAAGTAGATATGACTTGGTGGATCTTGGGATAAGGCATGGGTTGCACCCAGTTGAGGATGGGAACAATGTTTTATTACCGGCAGCATGCTATGCATTATCCCCCGATGAGAAGTTGAAGGAATACACTTTCTTAGCTAATTTGAAGGTTCGTGATGCCTTTTCATCAAACATTTCAAGGTGCGTCAACATACAAGACAAAATGATACATGGATTGAAAAGTCATGATCACCACGTATTGTTGCAAGATATTTTTCCAGTAGCTATACGTGGCTGGTTGCCTAAAGAAGTGTGTGAACCAATCATAGCATTAGGAAATTTTTTCAAGAATCTGTGCTCTAAGTGCTTGACAATTGAAGATCTTGATATCCTAGAGGCTGAAATTCCTATCATATTATGCAAACTTCAAATTGTTTTTCTTCCGGCATTCTTTGATGTTATGATTCATTTGCCAATTCACTTGGCAAGAGAGGCAAAGCTTGGTGGAGCAGTTCAAACTCGATGGATGTACCCTTTCGAAAGGTAATGTATCTTTCATATAAATTTCAATACTAAAGTTTTGTAATAACACATTAATTATATTAACTAATCATTTGTATACAGCTATATGGGAACACTTAAGTCATATGTTCGAAACTAAAATTGTCCAGAAGGTTCAATTGCAGAAGGTTATTTGGCAGAAGAAAGCCTCACATTTTGCTCACGATACTTAAAGTAATATCTCAACCAAGTTTAATAGACCGACTAGGAATGGCGATGAATCCGTGTCAAAATCTGAAATGTCCATCTTTAAAAATAGTGGGCAAAAAAAAGGTGGTTCAAAAACCATCACGCTATCTCATGATGAGTTCAAACAAGCATGTATGTATGTTCTTCAAAATTGTGAAGAGGTTTGGCCATTCATGGAGTAAGTTTCTAGTTTTTTGTCAATTCTGAGATAGTTTCGGATTTGATTTTAGATTTGAATAATTCATTCATTCTGTTAACCAATTCTATCTAAAATGCAGGGAACATACAAAAGAGACTGAAAAACAATGTTCAAGAAGAGATGAAGGGCATAACAATGACTTTCCTTTCCTGTTTGGTTTCGTGCACGTGTATGTGTTAAATCAAATATCATTTTGAATACTTTTTGATTATCCTATTATATTATTGGTTAATAGGGATTTATTTGTGTTACTTTGTAGATATTGCAATTAGCTGCACAAGGAAATGCTAATAATGAGCTCATAAGCTTAGCAATCGGTCCTGGACCAGTGGTGCATCGATATTCCACATTGATGGTGAATGGATTTAGATTCCAAACAAAAGATCTTGAATCAAGAAGAAAAACGCAGAACAATGGAGTTCTTGTGAGAGGAGATGATTCAGACTCTAAGAAGGAGTACTATGGTGTATTAGAGGACATTTACGAGTTATCGTATCTTGAAAATAGAAAAGTTTACCTCTTCAGGTGTCATTGGTGGGATGTGGCTCACTTAGGAAAAGGATATAAAATTGACAATTATGGTTTCTCAAGTGTGAATACTCGATGTGCCTTGAATACAAATGAGCCATTTGTGTTGGAATCTCAGTCTGAACAAGTCTTGACATGGTTGATAAAGATTGGCTTGTTATTTTAAAGACAAGTCCTCGCGACCTTTTTAATATGCCTGAAGAGGATGATAATTGCACAAATGTCGAGGATGAAGCATTACGGAATGGAGAAGCTTACCAACAAATGGAAGTTGAATTTAATATGGAGCGTAATGGTGATCAAGAAAATGATATTTTAGTGTCTTTACACTGGGATGATGTTGAAACCTCACATCATTAATTATGATCATGCAATAGAAGAAGCCGGGACAAGTGGGCATAGTGAAGAAGATGGTTTCATTAATGATAATGATATAGATATGACCGAAGATGAAGAAAGCGAAGAAGAGATATTTGATGATAATGAAGGAGAGGATAGTGATATGGACTGATCAAAGAAATAGCTTCCTATATGTAGCTTTTTTGTGCTTTTTAAAGCAAGTCTTCTTATGCCTTTCTAGCCTCTGTTATTTTGCCATAAATAAGAATTTTTGAATGGGGTACATATAACTTTAAAGCATACTCAATTTTTTTAAATAAGTGCATATGCAACCTTTGATATTCTTTTCTATCTTGCATCACAACTATCCTAACACTTTATCTTCTATTCCTGTTAAAGGTTTGTCATTTGGTTCAAGATCATTGAAGGATTGCGTCCAGCTTGGTTTGTTGTAACTTGGTTTCTGATTTGTCTTTAGTTTAGAATTGAGAGGATGTGATATAAATACTGTAGAGAAGACAAAAGTTTCTATGGTGCATTAAACGGATTCGAACCAAGAATTCTAAAATGTAAATCTTTATTTATATTTTATGTGATGCTGCAGGAAATGACAGGAATTGGACGAGGTAAAGGTAGGCGAGGTGGAAAGGGTCGTGGATGCAGCAATGTAGGAGTACTACATGATAATTCTAGTGCGACGTCATCCTTTAGGCCCAATCCACAAACGCAACTATCTCCAGATATGGGACAATCGAGTAACCCTCATCAAGTACAATCTATGGACTCATTATCATCAAGGGATTTTGTAGAAAGTGTGCATCCCACTCCAGAGACTGAAAATAGTGGTGCAGGTTAGTTGTGCTATTATTCTTCTCGGCTCCCTCCATTATGTATCAGCAACATAAGAAACTGTGTGTCAAAAACCTTGCTGTATGTTTGGTGAAAAACTGTGAAAAACTAGCAAAAAGTTGAAAAACTGTGTGAAAAACTAGTAAAAAGTTGCAGTAAATTGTTTGGTGAATTAAATTGCTACACTAATATTCCTTAAACAAAACAAGCAAAAAGCACAACTATTATATCCTACATATTGACTTGGTCTGCTTCTGTGTCTGCTCCAGGACCTTAAGAACCTCAAACAGGTAAATCTTGGATTTTAATGCTTGACCCACTAACTTCCATGTAATTTTTTCCAATTTTAGTGTTTGGGTTCACTAATTCAGTTATGAGGTCATTCTTGATTTTGAGAACTTAGCAGAGGGCATGTTTTGGTATTTCTTTGATGTGTTTGATTTCCTTGCTGATGAATTTCTGGTTTTTGCCTCTTTGCTTGAAGGCTTTCTTGCCCACTTTATCTGCCTTATCTGGATTGCTTAGATTCTGCTCTCCAGATATTCTACTAATTTTGGAAGAGTTTTTACCTTTATACTTGTGAGGTTCAAAATTATTAGATTTTGTCTGTTGTCTAGATGGATCAAATCCAAAAGGCAGTATACTATTGCTCAGTATCAAAAGGGATTCAATTCACCTTTTTCCTAAATGATCTGATGGTAATAATCAGATCTGATCTTTCTTGTGGTCCTGTTTCTTGTGATCCTGTTTTTCCCTAGCAAACGTGCAGAATCCATGTGAAATTCTGCATCACTTGTCCGAGAATATAAATACAAGGTTGTTGGGAATATGTAGGAAATGGTTACAACTTAATTAAACATGGTTATGAGTTCTCTAGCAGTAAAGGCAAGATATCAGTAACTTAGAACTTAGTTGCTGCATTCTCCAAATCATCTATGCTGCTCTTCAAACAACACGAAATACTAAAAAACTAAAGCCGAGCAAGATGATGAAAAATACTACTATGTGGCAGAGAGTATCATTTCCTATACTGCAATTTCATTTAACATCAGTTTTGGACCAATTGCATTTAAGTGAGTATAACAGAAATTTTCTTATTCTTGTGAGGGTAATCTTAGTGAAAACAGAGATAATAAGAAAGGCAGAGGGAGATACAAATCTCTACATGTGGATATGAAAACTAAGTATGGAAGTAAAATTCCCATCATCATTCCGGATGACATTATGAGAGCTGTAGGTCCAGGGTCTAGGGATATCATAAACTACTGTGGCTTGATTATGCGGAGCACTATCTCATTCAGAGATGGTGATTGGAAAGCAATAATTGTGAAACATGGAGAGGCGATGTGGTTGAAGGTTAAGGTAATAATTTACTTTCAATATCACATTGACTTTATATCATACATTTTATTTACTTTCAATAGCTTTACATATTTGTTTTAGGATAAATTTGAAGCTAGTGGTATGTGAGAACATGTGTTGCAAGCTCTTGTTGTTGACACTATGCGAAGGCTTTTTAGAGCATGGAAGACTCGATTACATAAAGAATACAATCTCTATACTACTGATAAAGAGAGACTATCTCATAGGCCGGATGATGTTACGCCTGAGGATTCGGTGTTTCTTGTAGGACTTTTTGGGAGTTCAAAATTCAAGGTAACGTTGTAATAAAAATTCTTGATAAATCAATATTTAATTCTTGGTTCTTATGTATTGATTTAATTGCTAGGCTGCAAGTGAGAGGAACAAACATAATAGGGGAAAACAGATAACTAAACACTCTTGTGGCTCAATATCATTTGCCGAAGTGGAGGAATCGACGGTAAATGCATTTACCCCAATCACTATAAAATTATTCGTCATTAATTTATAACATATTATGTGCTTATAAGTATTTCCCTCTACTGAAATATATTTTAGAGAGATCCTGTTAGTAGAAACAAAGCAGCACCAGATCGAGTTTGGAGCTCCAACATACTCGTAAGGATGACAAAGGAGAGATTGTGTGGTCGGATCCACAGTCGCAACAAATTCATGTAGTTTCTTAGCATCATTATTTTGTTATTTTATTATCTGTTTCCTATTTTATATTATAAATGCATACATATTTGTAGGCCCAACTCAAGGAAATTGTAACTGAACAACAATTTGAAGAAATTGAGCAGCCAATGAGTGCAGATGAGATTTTAGCCACTGTACTTGGCGAACGAACCGGCTATGTTCGTGGAAAAGGGTATGGAAAGAAGCCTACAAAGAAAAGCAATTTGCGGCAGGTAGACTTAGAGGCGAGTATGTCTTCTCAAATGGAAAGAATGCGTCAAGAGATGCAAGAGGAAATGGATAGAAAATTACAAGAAGAACGTGAGCAAATGGCTGCCGACTTGAAAAGCAAGATAGAAGAAGAAATGGCTGCTGAGTTGCAAAGTAAGCTAGAAGAACAAATGGTTGCTGAGCGTGCACCGATGGATTTACAAGTTGACAAAAAATTTGAAGAAAAGATGGATGCATGGTTGATCAGAATGCAACAGGTAGGGATTTCTAAGTTTCTTTTTCGTCTTTGGCCATATGGTATAAATCTTTGGCATAACAATTAACAGATTCCTAACAATCAAGTATTATTAGGTTTTTGTTCTCCTACTCTTGCAAGTAGGCATGCCTTCTTTACCTTTTTCTCTCTTCAATTGATTGAAAAATGAGTCAGAATTTGGATTTTAAGTCTCATGGATGACTGAAAATGTCGAAGGTACACTATAGCTTATAGCTTTATTGGCTTATAGCTTGCTTTTATATTATTTTTCTTAAGTCAATTTCCAACTAGCTGTAATGTCTGTATTTCTTTAATGACTTCAAAAAAGAAGACGGACTCAAAATTGATTCCATTTATCTACTAATACTGAGAAAAGGATGGCAAGAGAGACTTAGAAATTTTGGAATAAGTACAACCCCATATACAAGTTTTATTTGTCTTTATGCTTTTTATTTTTTCCACAGTTGGATCAAATTCATATTGTTGACTACATAGAAGGAATAGCAGAGAAGAGAATTTTAAAAAAAAACTCTCAATAATTGCTCAGTTGATATTGATACTCCAGTGAAATCTCGGTATTCAAAGCAATTGATACACTTGTATATTGGGTGTTTCCCCGTTTCTTCATGTCTGGTTCTTGTTTGTGATGGGCAGGATGATCACTTTTCATCACCTAAAACTCCTACAGCAACAACATTCATATTGTTGCCTACATAGAAGGAAATATCAACTATGCATAACAACGGCCACCTAGTGTCGCGCTCCCTTTTTCTATCGCACGGGTTAGGTACGGAGAGATCGGGTTTATGATATTTTGGACAACTCCTTAAAGAAAAGGGGTTTAAGGAAGAGTCGCCACCTAACGATTTTCATGGTGCGTTAGGGCACCTAGAGTTGATAACTCATAAACTAGTTTGCATTACCAGAGATTGGGTAAGAGCTTGAAATTATCCCAAGGGGAAGGTGTTAGGCATCCCTCAAGATCCACAACTGTGGGTCCCAGCCAAGAGATTTTGTGAATTTGGACGGTGAACAAGTAGCATATAAGAGGGGATTTCAAAAAAGTATAAAAATCTTTGAAGGTTTTGGAAAAAACATTAGAATAAACATTTGAAAAGAACTGTCCTAGGTTTAAAGTAATACGGATCACATCAATGCAATACCCGGTATGTCACTTCCTCAAAGAGGCGGCTACACGTGGTATTAGCGCATCGGTCATCATATCCACATTCTACCCTTCCCACCCCGTAAAGGTTATTTACAATGCGTGTGTTGGTCACGAATGCTTATTGCGTGCTATTACCTGTCCCATCCTATCAGCCCTGGAGGGTGTTTAGGACTACTATTCCTACAAGGCGAGTACTAGGCTGACCCCTAGGTTTAAAGGATAAACTCTAAGCGACATACAATAACAGTTAGGACTACATATAGAGGGAGCATGCAAAAGCAAATATGGGCTCATAAATCCCTCCACAGGTTGTATACGTAAATAGCACGACTCAAGCACATAAATGAGTCTCAAGGAAAGAGTTTTAAAACAGAGATTTTAAGTTTGAAAACAGTAGGCTTAGGAACTTTGGTTTTCAAAAAATAAGGCAAGAAGTCAATTAAAACAGAGCAATTTAAAGAAGAAGAATTGATTGGAAAAATCCAGTAATTCAAAGGCAATAGCAGGATTAAAAATGCACAGCAATTTTGATGGAGTTTCAAATAAACGGATGAATAACCAATAATCAGAAGTAAAGCAAGATTTGAAAGTAAAATGAGTAGTTTCAAACAGGGGTGACTTACTTTGAAATCAGTGATTCAAAAATAAAGCAAGAATCAGTAGTTTAAAGGAGTTTTAGTAAAGGAGAGTGAGTGCACAACTTCAAGAACCAATAATTGTAAGATAGAGCTAGGATTCAGACAAAAGAAAGAGTGACTCTGTAAGAGGGAGAGTTTGTTTTGAAAATCTATTAATTGCTGGGCAAACAAGAGTGAAAATAATGACACACAACAATGTTCTCAAGTTATCAGAAGAGACTGATTAGCTTTACAGGTCATTTTTAATACAAACAGGACATAACAGTTGATTTAGGTTTTAATAAGTGTTAGGCCTAAGGTTTGCCTATGCGTCATACACATTGCCTATTTTGTTTTGAAAGGTGAGGATGCATACTTTAGTCCTGATTTTAACGACATGCGAGAAAAAGATACATTTGCAGAAAACGTTATAAAACCTTTAATCATATTTTAGTGAGATTACTAGATTAGAACATTAACTAGGCGTTTAACAGGGCGCAATGGAAAACAGGCATTTTGAAAGTAAAGTCCTAAAGAGCAGGATATCTAGTGCACACATGAATAAGTAGAACTCTATAGGCATGTCTTCTACATGCAATGCCTGTGAAGATGTAGTAGTAGTACATTATGACAGTTTTGTCACTTGGTTAATTGTGAGCAGGGCTTATAAAATGACAGAAATATAGCAGTTATGCTGAAATAAGAACCTAAACACGATTTCTAATGCATGGTATGCATGTCCTAAGCATGCTACCCTTACACATAGGTAAGTAAAATCCTATAGTCATGTTTTCTACCCATACTATACTAAACATGTATAGTCCCCTCCCACATTCACTATCCAGCCCCAATCATTCGTTTGCAAGTTATTACAGGTCAATAATAATAAATTACATTAATGAAAGGAAAATAAGAAGCTACTTCTATAGGGAGCCTTCAATCAGGCCCAATCTCCCAGCCCCACTCCTTTCGAGTTTCACAGCCTTACATGGCTGTGCGGCAAAGCTCCCTAGGGCCCCAAATAGGTCCCTGGCCAATGCCAGCACCCAAGCAAAATTGCCAAGATTTTAACAAGGTGCAATGTGGAATTACCAGCTTTGTGTGTCAAAGTTCAATGAGTACTCAGGGGTACTCAAGGCAATGCTTACACGAAGGGTGTATGACCTAATTTCTAAGAGTAGTGTGAAGTTCCAGGAGTGATGTTGAGAAGAAAGAAGAGTTTTGAAAGAGACAATGTTTGAAAGGGATTCAGTTGGAAAAAATAGCTTTTGAAAACAGCAGTAGGATCAGAGAAGTAACAGACCAGTCAAAACAATTTCAGCGGTACACAAAGGACAGTCTTCACACAAGGATAATGGGGGTTGGGGACAAATAAATCACATAATAGGCAGAAGTTCTTATGATTAATGCAAATGACAATACACAGATTCAAGAATACTTGATCTAACATAGTTACAGAAAATCAGAGAGACTTCAAAGAATCAGGAAAAGCAGCAGAATTCAAGCTAAACATGACATTAAACAATCTTAGGACACTGGAATAGACAACAACATATAAGCAATAGTCTAATTACTGATTCAGTTAGAGCATGCAGATCCTAAAGTGATAATACACGACTGGCATTCATAGATAAAACAAAGAGATTAAGTGCATGTTGAACAACAGAACCACAGATAGAAGAAAATTATGAATAATAAGAACTGAAACAAGTAAAGGATCATGTTGTTGATGAAACTTTGAAATTAAGATAAGACATACCAGTGAAAAGGAAGCAAGCAGAATGAAAGAGCAAGAGTAAGAGTACAATGGTTAGCCTTGGCTTATAGCCGACTAACAGTAAACAAAAGCAAAAGAAAAGTAGTAGAGCAGAGAGCTTTTTGTGTGGGAGAAAGTTTTTGATCACAAGTCTGTGTGTCCTTTGTTTGTGAAAAGCTAAGACCTTTTATAGTTGAAAACAGGTGATCAAAATAAGGTAATAATCATAGTAGACGGGTAATTAAAGAAGGCAGAATCAAATCAGTGTGAGAAATACACGGTGCCCTTAAATTAAGGGATTGAAAATACAAATGGATAAAGCACATAACTTATAAGGTAAATAGAAGGTGGTACAAAACTAAATAAGGAAAGAATCAAAGTAGCATGGTAATTAAGGAACTCATAATCAATCAGTCGGCTATCAAGAAAAATACCCCCTTAAGTCAAGGGATTCAGACTCAAACAGTAAACACATAGTTATACAGGGTAAGGTAAAATCAGTCAAGACTAAACAAGGAAAGACTCAGGGTTTACTAAGTAATAGGGTAAACAATTAAGATTAGACTCAGAAAGCCATAATAGTTCAGTAAATAGAGAAAATTAATAAACAAGGTAAGTGAATCAATCAGTCTAGACAAACAGGCGGAGTTTTTAGGGCTTTGAAAGATATATTCTCAATTAGATCATTCAGTAGAGAAATTAGAGTCAATCAAGAGGGATTCATGCTCAAAATTTCAACACATATATAGAGAAGCTAATAATCATAGCAGTGGACAAGCTTCGAGATGAATAAACAATCATATATAGATAACACGAGTAAGTTAGACCTTAGAAACTCAGTAGAACATATTCGAGGTACAAAAACTTAAACAAAGCGAGAGTCATGCTAATACATAGAATCAGACATAGAAAGGTTAGGGTTTCAACATAGGCGAGATAACAATCACAGAATCATCACTATAAGAAAAGAATAGACTTAAGAGCGAAGAGAATCTTAGTTAAAACCAACATAGAAAAGCTTCTGAGAAACCCTAATTTTAAAAAAGGAAGCAAAAGCATTTTAAAACTGAAGATTTTCAGAGATTGAGTTGAGAACAGTGTAAAACATGAAGAAACAAGTTTAAATCGTTAAAAATACCAGAGATTCAAAAGGTTTAGGCAAAAATTAGGGTTTCATAATAAATAAGAGAAATCGTAGAACTTGCCGTGAAACTCAAAGATCGTGGTGGATATGGCATGGTCGCATCAAAACCCCACAGGAGAGAGCCGGAAAACCAACCAAGCAGGAACCCCAGTAACCGTTCAAGCATGGTAAATACCACTGGAGGTCTCAGAGATGGAGTAAACCGGAGAAAGGAGGCGTCATGACGGCTGGT
>ML534906.1:105134-117424 GCA_005239535.1 Nicotiana rustica | reverse complement strand
TGGTGCATAATGGGGCAGAATCATCACTTGTAGAGGAAGTCAAGGAGAAGCAGTTTATTGATCTAACATTGGCGCAGTTGAAGGAAGCAGTTTTGAATAGCAAGATTTCGGCATTTGCACTCGGAAGCGATGATGGTGTTTTGCGGTTCCAGGGAAGGCTATGTGTTCCTGATATGGATAATCTTCGGGAGAGGGTGATGGCGAAGGCTCACAGTTCTAGGTATTCCGTGCACCTGGGTTCTATGAAATGTATCAAGATCTCTGGGAAGTTTATTGGTGGAGTGGTATGAAAAGAGGTGTGGCAGACTTTGTATCAGCAGGTGAAGGCCGAGTATCAGAGGCCTGGTGGGTTAACTCAGCTTATGGAAATTCAAATATGTAAATGGGAAATGATCAACATGGATTTAGTGATAGGATTACCTAGCACTCAGCGCAAGTTCGACTCGATTTGGGTGATAGTGGATCGACTCACGAAATCAGCTCACTTCTTGCCGGTCAAGTCCACCAATACCGCAGAACAGTACGCTCTGTTGTATACCAAGGAAATAGCCAGGCTTCATGGTACTCCAGTTTCTATTATCTCAGATCGAGGAGCCCAGTTCATGGCTAATTTTTGGAGGAAATTTCAGCAAGGTTTGGGTACTCAGGTAAATCTCAGTACAGCTTTCCATTCGCAGACTGATGGTCAGGCGGAGCGGACTATTCAGACGCTTGAAGATATGTTACAGGCTTGTTCGTTGGACTTCAAGGGTAGTTGGGATGATCATTTACCGCTTATCAAATTTTCTTACAACAACAACTTTCACGCTAGTATTCAAATGGCGCCATTTGAGGCATTGTACGGAAGGAGGTATAGATCTCCGATTCGGTGGTTCAAGGTTGGTGAAGCAGAATTGTTAGGGCCAGATCTTGTGCACCAGGCACTGGAAAAAGTCAGAGTCATTGGGAGAGGATGAAAACCGCTCTGAGCCGTCAAAAATCCTATGCAGACGTTCGTCGAAGAGAATTGGAATTCCAAGTTGATGATTGGGTGTTCTTGAAGGTATCTCCCATGAAGGGAGTGATTTGGTTTGGGAAGAAAGGGAAATTGAGCCCAAGGTATGTCGGGCCATATCGGATTGCTCAAAGGATAGAGTAAGTGGATTATAGGTTGAAATTACCCCCTGAATTGTCATTAGTGCACCTGGTGTTCCACGTGTCAATGTTGAAGAAAGTGGTTGGAGATCCATCAGACATCATGCCAGTTGAGACTATTGAGGTTAATGAAGAATTATCGTACAAAGAGGTTCCGGTTGCTATTCTTGATAGACAAGTCCGTAGATTTAGAAACAGAGAAATTGCTTCAGTTAAAGTATTGTGGCGAAGTCAGCACATTGAGGAAGCCACGTGGGAAGCGGAAAATGAGATGAAAGAAAAATATCCCCATTTGTTTGAATAAGTCTAGTAGTGTTCATCAGAACATTCATCTCTAAGCAAAATATATTTTATGTCTGATTTTGTGCAAAGGCACCCCATCTCCCCTAATTGCCTTATTGTTGCAATGTCCCAATGTGTGCTAAAACTGAACCCGCTATTCTAATTGGGTAGTGTGTAACCCTTGAGGTAAATGAAAGTTTTGTGGAACGTATGTGTTAGGCAAGTGATTAATGGTAGAGTAGGTTGGTAATGATTAATTGAAATGAATATAGTATATTGAGGTTATTGGGTTGTATGGGATTCATTAAAACGACCAAGTTATGTGCAAAAATATGAATCGTGTGCAAATTTGTGGTATAAGAAGAAAGAACTATGTGTAGTCGACAAAATGATTGAATAATTGCAAATTGTTGAGATAACAACGTTGTGTGTGAGTTATGGGGTGATTAAAATTGTTTAATGGTGCTTGGAAATGTGTTTCGGGAGCTCTCTGACAGGTAGATATGTCTAATTACAAAGGGAACTCTGGCGAAATTTTTGTGAGATATTGGAGTTAGTGAAAATCTGGAAGTTGCATGTCATGCTTTCAAAACTAAATGATTTCCAGAACCCTCATTCGAGGACGAATGATTTTCAGGGGGGGAGGATGTAAAGACCCGTATGAGTCCCCGAGTTGTTTTTATTGTGGAAGTTTTTGAAACGGACCTATATTGAGTAAAAAGTACCCCAAGACTTAAAGAATAAAATTTTCCTGAAGTAGGTGTTAAGAAGCGCACTACGCAATCCCATAACGTGTATGCGGACTGCATCATGGTCGCATACACGGGCAAATCACTGCCCCATTTGAGTTCAACTATGCGGTCCAATGTGCGATCGCATTTCAGTTCTGTGGACTGCATATCTATCGCATTGTTGCCTTTGATTTTGGGAGGGAAGTTATGTGACACATTATGTGATCACATAACGTGTATGCGGACCGCACAATGGTCGCATACCTGGGCAGTGTGTTTTGAATTTTGACCCATCTTGAGGGCCATTATACGGTCGATTCTGCAGACCACATGTCAGGAATGCGATCGTATTCTTGGCCGCATTCTTGGCCGCCCTATTTTTCTAATTTTTAAAACCTGACCCCAGTTCATTAAAACACCCTCCCCTTCAATTTTTAACCATTTTCTGATATATTCGAGAGAGGAAAGAGTGGTCTCTAGAGAGAGAAAGTCCCAACTTTATCAAATTGGTCTTCCTTCATCACTCAAGCTTGGAACTAAGCAAGTAGGACACAAATTTCCATTAACCCTAATTTCCAGATTTTTGTTAAAATTAAAACATGGGTGGGATAGTTCATAAAGATAGGGTGAGTAATCTTGCATGCATGTACCCGATTTATCATAATCTAGTAAAGGAAAAAAGGTTGGAGTAACCTTTCACTAAAAATGGGTTATTTAATCTAAAGGAACACCTAGGGTTTGATAGAAAGCTCCAATGAGTTCAAGACATGTTCATGATTCCTAACTCTAAGTTTAAATGTGCCGCATTGTGAATTAGATTGAAGGTGCTAGTCGGTCCGGAGATTTATGAGTAAAAGATAGAAAGGGATTTCGACCCCAGGTATGTATGGCTAACTTTAACCTTTGTAGAATCCCCTCGTTGGGTCCGAACATACGACATGTGTACCTTGTTGATAATATGTGAATTGACTGTTCAAATGTGTTGAGACTTGAGATTCTACTCTTTGATTTGTCCTAGTTGATTGTCATATTTTCGTGCTATATGAGGTTGTGAGAGGTGTATTGATGTTCTTGTCTCATTGTGTGCAAAGATCGTAAATGCTCGAGAGTATCGATATGAAAGTATGTGTTAAATAATGAAAGATTGTTGATGCGCCCAAGTGTGGGAATGTATATAATGGCTAAAATTCGTGCGTGGAAAATAATGGAAAAAGGGTATTGTGAAACGATGCAATTGAGTTGAACCATTATGGCAATACCGTGTACATGAATTGCTGCTTGGTAAGAACTATGGTGGCTTGGGCCCAAATATATAAATTGTTGATATGAACTTGATTCCTTGAAACAATAATTCTTGTGATGTAATTGTTTGTGGTTGCTGTTATGAATTATGATTGTCAGGTGGGATCGGGTTGCGCGCTGCAACACGAACTCATAAAGATAATAAGGTGTGAGGTAATAAGAGTGGCCGAGGAAACAAGGGAGGCCGAGGTAATATGGGTGGCCGAGGTAATAAGGACGGAATGTGATTGTTATCACCATCGAAATGAGAAACAAATCGAGGAAACTCTTGAATATGGTAATGTTGAAAGAGAAAAAGGAGAGATTGTGAAACTTGATGATTTGATTGTTCTTTTCCACGTACATTGATTGATGTGTTCTATTACTGTTTCTTACGTGTGTATTGTTTGATTGTACTTGGGATAAAGTTCGTCCATACATACTAGTACTATTTCACAGTACTAACGTCCCTTTTGCCGGGGGCGCTACATTTTCTTATATAAATGTAGGTGGTTCTACAACAGGTAATTCAACCCACCATCAGTAGTGCCTCCTCTCCTTTTCGTCAGCTGTTCTGGTGAGCCCCACTTCCTCCCGGTGCCACGTGTGGCTCATGTCACCTTAATTTGAGCTTATGGTGTAGTGTAAGGTATAATCGGGGCCTTGTTACCAGAAAGTAGTATATAAATCTTTTGTACTTGTAGATGCTCCGTAGACCCAATGTGGGGGAAAGTATATAACTATTTTGGGTAGTAAGAGTACGGTTTGGAATCGTGGTCCACGTTGTTAATGTGGTATGTATTTTGTAAGTATTTGGAATCATGTGTTCATAATGATAAAAAAGTAGAAGTGAATTCAAGTTGAAAGCTCCTGCTTAAGCTATAAATGGCTATTTTATTTGAATAATGTGTATTGGAATCAGGGGGTAACGCCTGGGATAGGAAAGGCAAATCAGGTTCGCTTGACTGGGGTCACCCGGTTAAGTGCCTGTCACGTCCCTCGATTTTGGGGCGTGACATCGGCCTCACTCAGCAGTACCACTCAAAAAGCCCCTCGGGCGAATCAGTAAAACAGGGTACTCGACCCAAAACATAATTTTTTAAATCTCCAAGTAGTGTAAATCATGCTGAGTTTCGAAAACGGTAAGCAAAATGCGGCTGAGTGAAATTATCAACAAATAGTGAGGTAAAACAGCAGCAAAAAGCCCCAAGGGGCCTAAACAGATCGGCACAAGGCCCCAAACACGGCTTATAGCCCAAATATTTCAACAAATCTTTAGAACACAGTTTAACATAAGGTTTTGAGTAAAATAAGCAACTCATTAGTTTCCACGGAGAGGACCTAATCCAATCCAAAAATCAATACGCGCCACATACTCGTCATTCGACATGTGGGCCATTCCAAAATCAGTGAGAAATATGTAGTCCGGTATTCCATACCCTCAGGATAAGATTTATAACCATTATTTACCTCTACCGGGCCACCACACTAGTCCGTAATGCTCTTGCCCCTCAAATTGGCTCCTGAATGCTCCGAATCTAGCCAAAACCAGTTCAACATCATTAATATATACGCAAGGAACACTACCCAATCGAAAATCATCAAATTATTCAAGAATCTCGAAATTCAGCCAAACCCGAGCCCCGGGCCCATGTCTCGGAATCCGATAAAATTTGCATCATTAGAATCCTCGTCCTCCCACGATTCTATTCATACCAAGAACAATAAAATCGGACAACAATCGCCCACTCAAATCCTCAAAAAAAAAACAATTTCCCATGCACCCTTCTTCCCTAATTTGGGTTTAATTCCAGCCAATTCTATGGTTTAATTACTTAGAAATCGACATATAAACGAGTTATGAAGTTCAAAACCTTACCTCCAAGTGATTCCCTTCAATTTCCTCTTCAACCATCTCAAAAGAGCTCCAACTCGTCAAAAATGGTGGAAAAATAAGCTATTCTCGCACAAATGGCCTTTTAAAACATTCTGCCCAGCCATTAATTTTTCTTCACTGTGATCGCGACCTTTGGCACGCGATCGCGATGCACAGACCAACCAAGCAATGCGATCACAGACCAATACATGCGATCGCATAGAACAATTCTCCACCCCACACACGCGCCTCAAAATAGTCTACGCGATCGCAGAAATACCCACGCGATCGCACTGCCTTTCCTGACCAAACTATGCGATGTTAATCCTAACCACGCGATCGCATAAAGCAAAATTCCTGCCCCACTTTTTTACTCTACGCGATCGCAAACATCCTCCCGCGATCGCGTACAAGGAAACCAGAACCTCACACCAGCAAAAATATGCTCAGTTTTCAAGCCAAGAGTTGGTCCGTTAACCACCCGAATTACACCCGAGGCCCTCGGGACCTCAAACAAACATACCATCAAATCCCATAACATCATTCAAACTTAGTCAATCCTTCAAAACACCAAAAACAACACGAAAATAACAAAAATTACATCAAATTCAAGCCTATGAGCTTTGAAACTTCCATATTTCGCCAACTACGCCGAAACCAACCAAAACACCTCCGATTGACCTGAAAGTTTGCCCACATACTCAAAATGACATTACGGACCTGTTCCAACTTACAAAATTCCATCCAACCCCGATAGCCTATTTTCCACTGCCGACCGAAAATCGCCAAAAACTAAGTTTTGCCAATTCAAGCATAATTCTACACCGGACATCAAAACACCATTCCGAACACACTCTTAATTCCCAAATAACCTAAATAAGCTATCCGTGCGATAAAATCCGCATTCCGAGTTCGTTCACCAATAGGTCAACTCTCAGTTGACTTTCTCAACTATTAGGCTACCTGGAGGGACTAATTGCCTCAATGCTCACCATGGCCACTCTGAACCCGAACCAACTGACCCAACACACATAAATGAAGCTGAACCACATAAAATGAAGCAGAAACGGGGGAAACGGGGCTAAACTCTCGGAACGACCAGCCGGGTCATTACATCCTCCCCCAGTTAAACATATGTTCGTCCTCGAACGTGCCAAGAGTTGTTCTCCAACACCATCAAACTATTATGTAGCTTACCATGCACATACCCGGGGGGAACCCACATCACCCTATCCCATATAGGTCCAATAGCACAATACCATTGAAATTTCAAAATCCAATTCCTGGCCCATAAACCTTAGAACCAAATTCCCACTTCTAAAATGATATACAAGGTAAAAATTTCCATAACTATAAATTTAACAAGTCTGAACATGCTGAATCAAGCCATATACGTACCCCAGATGAAACCACATAATACACCGCGTGACTCCAACACCCATAGCAATAACTCATAACCACAATAATTGCACAGAAAAACCCAATACTGGTACATAACCTGTTATCAAGAAATGCCTCACTCTAACACTTCCATATACTGTCGATGATGAAAGAAGCACGTAGAACTAACAGCCATTCGTCCGATCAGTCAGACATGAAACTCTCCCTTCCCAAACAGGAATTATAGCAAATTTCTAAGCCGACTCCCGATATTTCTCCTTCCAACTATACTGTAGAAAATTCTGAAAACGTTCATTCTAGGTCCAATGACCTGTTCTCATCCATCACAACCACCCTGAAGACATGACACCTCGATACAATTCAAAGCCAAAACCTGTGCAACTCGTGCACTTATCAGCAACTTCCCAATGTAATCAAATTATATAAAAGATCCACACGAGATGACTATCTTGCCATTAACAATTACCATCACCATACCATACTAACAGTCTGGCACAAACCGTAAAAATCAAAAACACATGAATCTGATACCAAAGGTCATACCCTTACATAACTCCGCTACACTGCGCGTTCTCATCCAACCGCTGGTCCACTTGAAATATTTCAAGACACCTTCCCCAAAAATCAATAACCATTCGAAATTCGACATCAAGTACTCAAAGTGCATTTCCATAACCACGGGGAAAATCGGACGATACCATGCCACCCGAAACAGAAGGTATATAACCAACACGCCTCAGTCCGGCAACACCCAATTACTTACCTCACTCAAATCAAGCTATAAAGCCCAATTAGAACCGCGCCATAAGTGCATATAACCAATAATCACCACTCCTCGCAACACCGAAGGGTAACACATAGATCACTCTAGAACATGAATAAACTCAATCACGATCGAATGGTACCTTCCTCAATAATAGAAATTCGGAGCCAACAACTCCGACCCGGTGTAGAATACGCACCCATATTAGCCTACCAGTGACCCTAAATTAGCTCTGATCACCCACAATAGGTAGACAACTTACCGAAAAGTTCATAATGACAGAATCATGGTACATACTAACATCCGACTAGCTCAGCTCGCATCTTCACAGTTCACTTCCACAAATATCCTGTTTATGAGTACTCTCGGTCTCGAAGTCCATGAAACGTATGGATTACCATATCTGATCACAACTCCACCGCTCAAATACATAACACATCCCAAATACTCACTCATTCCACGGGGGATACCCCTATAATTCTTCCAGTCACCAAGCAACCTTGAATATCAACAGTTGATCCAACAATAGGGCGACGCGATACCAATGAAGTACCCTTAACTCAAACACATTGCTCTTTCCAAAATATATATACCCTCATCACGTCGTACCAATTAGTGATATCATCTACCTAGTCATCTAAAATTGCCCATCCTGCTTAAGAATTTATGACCTTCCTTCCATAATCGAACCGTTACCTCACATATGCAAATCTCAACTCTACCCAACATACCGCACACGCCATGCCAACCTAGGAAAAATACGGGAACTCCATGGTCCCTTCCGAGCCATAAGCAACTATGTACCAAACTAGCCAAGAATTTCCATTTGATCTCATTTAGAAACAAACTCACTACACGCCATAAGAAAATATGCACCCTTAACCGCGGTAGAAACCATCAGGAACTATCCGGAATCCCATTTTCGCAACACCAACCCATCATGACTGAATTCTTCTAACTCAACCAACTACGCAGGCCACTAAAATCCAAGAGCATTGCTAAGAAATACCTAAAAAACTCGTCACCTTAAGAACACCCAAAGAACTAATCGTATCCCTTACCATGCCGATCCGTCCTACTACCAAGTTGCCCTATTTACCCAAGTTCCTTCTGACTTACCTTCAAATTGATACTTCTCCCTGCCGTAATACCACAATTTTCAACCCCGACTCACCACACGCGACCCAAGCATAAAATCATATCGTCTAAGGCCCATAAGCGACTGAATACTCCCTTAATCATTCCCAAATGCACCACATTAGAAAAACTTGCCCTGAAGAGACTTCCTGCAAATCTAAAGCCATTACCTTCACCTTCCTGATAGCGATATGTAGAACCCGTGATGATGTGGAATACCACAAGTCTTGACATCTTCTAACATAAATCTCAATCACACTGACCAATGAGATAAAATCGACCTGACCCGTTTGCACACTAACATACTAGGAAAGTAATCCACTTACTTGAAGCCACACGCAAATTCATACACTGCACACACTACACCTTTTACAATTTCCACTAAATCATTCAATAGAACCCAATTACCCAACAAAGTATATTACAACTTATATCGAAGAAATTTCCCTTACTCGTGACATTCCCAGATCCCATACCTGCAGGTCATAACTGATTTACCGATATACCTCGAACTGAAACCAATACCAGACATAATCATGTAATCAATGTATCAATAACGAACTCCCCCGCTTGGCTCAAAGACAAGGATCAAGACAAACACGACTATGCCCACACATTATCACTGCCACCATGTTGTGGTAGGATACAACTAAATCCTCCATAAGCTTATATGACCTAAACCATCTAACACTCAAATCAATTTCCAATCTCGCATCTACCATTGAAATAATCACGCCAACTTCCACAAGCGATCTAAACTCAAATTACCACATATATCCTTTACTGGTAGAAGAAGACTTATTACATAACTACATAGGGACCACACACCCTAGGACAACCCGCAGGAGATACCCCTTCCCTCTTAGCCTCAAATGTTATATCTCCATACACCTCTAAAGACCAGAACTATCACGCAATCACTCAACCTTCCTGCATCTGAACACAACCAACACCTACCCTCGAGGCACCACGATACGCGATAAAAATATGAAGCTGATGGAAGAACTAACACTGGAGCGGTGGTCACAAAAATCTCGAGTTTCTGGAAGCTCTACCAACACATGTCTAAGCACATAGATACCCTCACTAGACACCGCGTGTCCCAAGAATGCTACTGAACCGAGCAAAAATTCACACTCGGAGAATTGGCATAGAGCCTTTCCTCCCTGAATCCTTATAATGCCATCCTCAGATACTGAGTATGCTACTCCCGGCTACGCGAATATGCCAGGACGCAATCAATTAATACAGTAACAAGGTGTGCTAATACGGCTGGAGTACACCGTCAATCAAATACATGAATGTTACTAGGGAAAATGATCAACTCAAAGACATCACCAGGGACTCATAACCCAACAGATAAATCCGCTTCACTCCAAAACTACACAATATAAGAGGTCTTCCAACATACTCACAACTCAAGGCCATATACCAAATCGAGACAGAAATCGAACACTCAATAAATCTTGCCACATTTCCAGCTACCCCTTTTTGTCACAAATCACAGTCTAAACACATCTAACCATCAAATCAAACCCACCACATATGCATCTTAGTCACCAATTCTCATCAATAATAACATAAGCGGACGTACAAGTCCCCAATAACATGTTCCCACACAACGAAAATCTCAGCAATCAAGCCACATAATGAATCTGGCCTCAAGTCGTCCATACTGGCCCATTACCAATATTCCAAAATCACATCTCACCCATGGAAGACACAAGCCGTCGATGCACGGTTGATACCAGGCGCTCTCGTGCACGCTCGAATATATGGAAGGAATTCAGGAGTTATGCTCTTGGCTGAATACAATGGATTCGCATGACAAGAATTTTAAGAATTTGAGATTTTCCTAAGGATTCCGCAGCCTCTCGAAGATAAGAACAGACGTCTCCGTACCGATCTGCAAGACTCTACTAAAGCTGCTCATGACCGGTGAGTCCAACCTAGGGCTCTGATACCAAACTGTCACGATCCCAAATCCAGGCCAGTCATGATGGCGCCTATCATGGCGAAAGGTTCCTTTAAATATTTATAAAATACTTAAATCTATACTGAACATTAAATACAACCTCCGAGAACCCGAAGTCACTGGTCATGAGCATCTACATAAAATATACAACTTAACGAAAATATATTCTATGATAATAAG
Organism: Nicotiana rustica; assembly: GCA_005239535.1. Lineage (NCBI taxonomy): Eukaryota > Viridiplantae > Streptophyta > Magnoliopsida > Solanales > Solanaceae > Nicotiana > Nicotiana rustica. Next base: position 106,664 of record ML534906.1, on the reverse strand, counting down.
CAGGAAAGGGAGCAGGACTGCGCACAAGGTGCAGGGAGCACAAGGGAACAGATAGACAGCTCACCCTGCCCTAACACCTGAATCTGCACACAAGGTGCAGGGAGCACAAGGGAACAGATAGACAGCTCACCCTGCCCTAACACCTGAATCTGCACACAAGGTGCAGGGAGTAATGTAATTATACCAACACAGTAGTAATGAAAATAAATCAGTCAAATCACAAGATGCACAGCCTTTGTTTCCAACAGTATAACATAGATATATAAAATCATCATGCCTTAAAACCAACTTCAGAAAAATCCTTTGAAGAATGAATATTTTCAACAACTTCAAATCTAAAGATTTAGTATGAAAACTAAATGAATCATATAGAGGCCCCTCGGGCAAAACATGTTTCGTAAACTCAGAGTGAAAGTAGTAAAATCATAAGTAGCCCCTCGGGCAAAACATGTATCATAATCAGCCCCTCTGGCATTCCTTACAGTCACTCAGCACCTCACAGTCACTCATGCCTCCCAATCACTCGGCACTCAGTGCGCTCACTGGGGATGTGTACAGACTCCGAAGGGGCTCCTTCCGCCGAAGCGCTAATATCACTCAGCACCTCACTATCACTCAGCACCTCACCATCACTCAGCACCTCACCATTAGGCCTTCGGCATCACTCAGCAGTACCACTAATGCATGTCTAGAATTCATGGTTTAACAAGTTATATGCCTTACATTTTATGTGCGTTAATGATAAAAATACAATTTTTATGTGCATAATGGAGTCTATTTCATCTGTAGGTGCATTGGAGATGGAAACCGAGCTAAATAGATGCATGAACGTCAAAAATACACTCAAGAGTCGAAAAGGAGTGACCCGGGCTATAGCCGGGCGTTTTGGCCTTAAAGTCAGGACAACCCGGGCGTTAGTGGGAATTTGGCCCCTAAAGCCAGGCTGACCCTGGCGTTAGTGGGGCGTTTTGCCCCTAACGCCAGGTCTGCCCTGGCTTTAAGGGGGTGTTTGAGCCAAAACGCCTGGGTCCCGAGGTCCGATCAATTCCGAGTTTTAAAGGTTTTAAGTGTTTCTCGGTTGGAATAGAAGTCTCCTACACGGCTAGGGTTTATCCCATATAAATAGACCCAAAAACACAACTTGAAGAGGTGAGAAGCCATTGAAGTGAAGAAAAACTTGTGGATTACTACTCAGTGAAGCAAACATTGATTTTTATAGCTTTTATTTATTATTTTGTAGTTCAATTATGCAAGTTATTTTAGAATTGATTCTTATGAATATGAGTAGCTAATTTTCGTAATCTAGGGTTTTGGTGGAACCCGTTGGGGGATAAGCTTATTTTGATATTAATATAGTTTTGATTGGTTGATTAGTCTCTATTTGTTCAACTACATTCTTGTTGTAGTTGATTAAAGGGCCCTAAATTAGCTGTTCCTATTTATTATGTATCTACTTGAGAGAGAGTGCATATTTAGGTAGTTGTTTGAACAACATCACTCCCGGAGTATAGACGAAAGTCATAACCGAGG
>ML534906.1:92526-104256 GCA_005239535.1 Nicotiana rustica | reverse complement strand
TTAAGCACAATTACATTAAGAGTCACCACATATATTTTTCTTTCACAACAATACAACTATTTTTTTTTTCTCAAGTGACTCTTACTTTTTCAAACAGTGAACCTTTCTCCTTATTTCAATTATTTCCCTCAAAAACCAACCTACCAGCCCACACTTTAACTTTTCCATATTTCATCATTTTTTCAGTGCTTACGAGAGATGACAAGGTTCAAATAGATGATCGATTCAAACAAAAGGGACATGGCTTGTAATGTGGTTGCCAATGAAACAGGATTATAGGCTCAACGGAGTTAACTACGATACATAACAATTAGGTCGATAAAATATATATAGCCGGCTCAACAAAGAAATGCCTATATCACTTCCAAGCCTGAACAAAACTTCTGTTTCACTTTGCACACACACGGGGCAAGTTCTAGACATCAAATGGAATGCACAGAATAGCATACAAACCTCACACACACTTGGCACATAACTCATTCAGGATTGGATTTATCACGACAGTCCAGTCAATGCAGTTAAATAAATCTTAAGAATTTCTGATTTAAGGTATTTATCCTGGAGTCAAAAAAATTGAGCCTAAGCGTCACAACTAAAGTACTGACTATTCTCAAGGCATTGCACGTTTCGAGATATTGCTACTATTAAGCCCTCGGCCATGTGATTCCTACTCCTAAAAATTAAAAACTACCTATACCCAGTTCAATTAAAAATCCTTGGAAATGAACCGTGGTCCAAAGAAAAACCAAGGGGGACTTACTACACTACCTAAAACAAAAAATCTTTTTTTGTATTTTCATTAGACTTACTGCCCTCAAGAGAACTATCTAAGAGATCCATCTTCGGGAAGAGTCCACATATTTCTAATTTTTTTTTCTGTTTTGTTCTACCTAAAAGAAAAACTTACTAACAATAAAAGCTAAAACTACTAACAAGAAAGCACACTAAACAATAAATCACAACAAATATGTACAACAACCCACACTTAAATCATGCAGTGTCCTCAATGCATCACGTATAGAGAAAACAAGAAATAAAAGTAAGGTGCAAGAAACTCCATGATCCACGTAGTGTCGACATCCTTTCCATTAGTTTTGCTTTCCATGCTCCTTCAAGCATCCGCTCGAATCACTTTATGCCTCCATTTTGAACTTATGAATTGGATCCCAAGTTTTGAATATGCTCTATGATCATGCTCCGGGGGTAGTGGAACAAATCTGCCTGGCCCAATAAAACAATGTAGTAATCTGCGCTTCTTGGCCTTTCGACGAAATGTGTACTCCCTACTTTCTGGCAGGAAGAATTCCAGAATGTAGGCATCTTGTTCTTTATCCCTCTACTCCTCGGGTAGTTCGGATAACTCTATTTGAATATCATCATCCCAACACAATGTGAAAAAATGGTTGGAGTGTGTACCAACATCCTCAACAATAATGACACTAGATTCAACAAAGTATGTATCATCGATGTCCTTGGTTAACTCTAGTATCTTTTCTACCACATCGACATCCTCCGATTTCAGTTCCAACCTGGGTGGTTCTTCAATAGATGGCTTGGCTGTCCGGTTCTATCGTTCCTCTACGTATAGTGACTCAAACTCCAGAGCTTTTGGCCATACCCCTTTTTTCTCAAGTTCTAACACCCAATCTGCCAGTTCTTCCCCGTTCATATCATCTAGATTCATCAAACATTAATCCAAAGGGTAACCAACAGTCAGGAATGCATCATCTTTTTCTGGGATCACATTCACAGCATCAATAAGAGAGCAGTTGGCAAACTCACTAGGTCGCCTCATAGACTTCTGCACGTTGAAAGTGATTTCTTCATCATTGAGCCTTATCTTAAGTTCACCAGTCGCACAATCGATAAGAGCTCTGCCTGTTGCCAAAAATGGCCTTCCCAAGATTATGGGAATTTCCTCATCCACTTTGTAGTCTAATATCACGAAATCAGTAGGAAATACAAACTTCCCTGCATGCACCAATACATCATCCAGAATACCCGACGGTCTCTTCACCGTCCTATCAGCAAGTTGCAGCAGCATGGAGGTGGGCCTGGCTCTACTAATCCCAAGTCTTTTATATATGGCCAGCGACATCAGATTAGTGCTGGCCCCAAGTCACATAGAGCTTTGGTGAAAGCTAAGTTGCCATTGGTACAAGGAATTGTAAAACTCCTTGGGTCAGACAACTTTTCAGCAATAGGGCACGTCACCACCGCACTACAAGTCTGAGTAAGGGTGACAGTAGCCAGATCTTGGAAGTCAACTTTTCTGGACATCAAGTCCTTCATCATTTTAGCGTAACCAGGCATTTCCTTCAACGCATCAATCAATGGGATATTTACCTGTATTTGCTTTAGCATGTCCAAGAACTTTTTGTACTGTTCATCCTTTTGGTATTTGGCCAGCCTCTGAGGGAATGGAGCTGGCGGTCTCTTTTTCCCAGTGATTTGGGACTTTTCTTTCTCAGCCACCACCTCAACTACCGGCTTCTGGGCTATCTCCACTTCTTTTTCAGTCTCACTCTGTGCACTGGGTTCTCCTTCAGTAGGTTGCACTGTTACCTTGGTCAAGTTTGTTGAATCATCAAGTTCAATCGGCATGGGTACCAGTGTCTCGGCCTGTCTGCTTTCACGAGCTCTCTCCAGTTCCAAGTTTAAGTCTCTGCCACTGCGGAGAGTCACTGCCATCAGCTGCCTTGGGCCCTGGTCCATAGGATTTACCTGAGTATCTGCAGGTAAAGTTCCAGGAGGACGATTGTTCACTGCCATAGATATCTGGCCCAACTGTACTTCAATATTTTTAATAGCTGCATCATGTACATCTACTCTCTCACTGATTTTGGCATTTGACCCAATAACCTGCTGCATCATAGCTTCTAACCTGGAAAACCCATCTTCTTGCTTTCCCCCCTGTTGATGCTGAGGAGGGTAGTATGCTTGTTGTTGATTCTGATGGTTATAACCTTGTGGCCTCTGATACGGTGCTGCATTACCTTGTTGTCCCCTGACACCCATATTTCCACTGTTCTGCTGTTGGTGGGGTGGTCTATATGGTTGAACTTGCTGACCCCAGTTCTGCCCCCCTTGTCTCTGGCTTCCATAATTCGACACATAATTCATATTTTCTGGATAAGGAGGGTGATGACATTCTGCATTCCAGTGATTACCAAGTGGTTGACTAATGCAAGATGTGCATAAGCCCCCATTGGTTGTGTCTACGATGTGTACCTGCTGCTTTTGTCCTGATTCTTCCACCTTCTTAGTAAGTATACTTATCTGTGTTATCAAGGTGGCCGCGTTCTCTGCAATAGAATTAGATGGATCAATGGCACTGAGTGAACTACATGAGTAATGGGTGCATTCTTTGTTTTCCATCCTGAATTATGTGCCATTTTATCAAGTAAGATTTGACTTTCTCTCCACGTTTTGCTCAAGAATACTCCACCAGCCGAAGCATCAACATTTGCTTTAACAGTATCAGCCAAACCCATATAAAAATGCTGCCCCAACATTTGCTCTGGAATACCATGATGTGGACAGATAACCAGCATCCCCTTAAATCGTTCCCATGTCTCTTGTAGTGTTTCAACTGGTTTCTGTCTAAAGCTCAAGATTTCATCAATTTATTGAGCAGTCTTGTTGGGAGGTTGAAACTTGTTCACGAACTGTTTGACTAACTCCTCCCATGTAGTAATGGAATTGATGGGGAGTAAGTTTATCCAAGTCTGTGCAGCGGCAGTCAGTGAGAATGGAAACAACAACAGTTTTATTGCCCCCTGAGTAACGTTTGGCTGCCTCTGTGTTTTGCAATTTGACAGGAAGTTTTTCAAATGCCGTTGGGGGTCTTCGATGTATGACCCTGAGAATAGTCCCTTGTTCTGCAATAAGTGCAGCATATTGTTTGTTATCTAGAAGGACTCGGCCTGTATCTGAGGAACCAGTATCGCAGTGGCCAAATTCTTAGCTGTGGGTTGTGCCTAGTCATATAAGGGAGCCTCTGCCCCTATTTGAGCGACTGGGTCTACCACATCATTCCCATTATTGTTCCGGTTTTGTGGATCTTCCATGTCGATTTCAATTTGTTCAATTTGTGGTTGATGTTTTCTTTTCCTGTTGGTACGGTTTAGGGCCTTGAAAACTTTCTCGGGGTCTGATAAGGCTTCAACTACTTCACCAGTCCCCGATGAGTTTCTAGGCATGCACCTGCAACACGTTAGCAAACGTTAAGATTTTAATGTAAAAACGAAAATTTAAAGAAAATTGACTATATTTAAGAATTTTGTATTTCTTTCAAAAAGCCCCTCGGGCGATTAAGTAAAACAGGGTACTCGATCCAAATACAGCGTTTTTTTAAATCTCAAAGTAGTGTAAATCATTCTGAGTTTCGAAAACAGTAAGCACAATGCGGCTGAGTGAAATTATCAACAAATACTGAGGTAAAACAACATTAAAAACCCCCAAGGGGTCTAAACATATCGGCACAAGGCCCCAAACACGGTTTATAGCCCAAATATTTCAACAGATCTTTAGAATATAGTTTAACATAAGGTTTGGAGTAAAATAAGCAACTCTTTAGTTGCCACAGAGAGGACCTAGTCCAATACAAAAATTAGTATGCGCCACATACTCGTCATCCGACATGTGCGCCATTCTAAAATCAGTGAAAAATATGTAGCCCGGGGTTCCATGCCCTCGGGACAATATTTATAACCATTACTTACCTCTACAAGGCCACCACACTAGTCCGGAATGCTCTTGCCCCTCAAATTGGCTCCCGATTGCTCTGAATATAGCCAAAACCAGTTCAACATCATTCATATATACTCAAGGAACACAACCCAATAGAAATTCATCAAATTATACAAGAATCTCGAAATTCGGCCAAACTCGAGCCCCGGACCCACGTCTCAGAATTCGATAAAATTTGCATCACTATAATCCTCGTCCTCCCATGATTCTATACATACCAAGAACACTAAAATCGAAACATAATCGCCACTCAAATCCTCAAAAGAAAAATCAATTTCCCATGCACCCATCTTCCCCAATTTGGGTTTAATTCCAGCAAATTCTATGGTTTAATTACTTAGAAATCGACATATAAACTATTTATGAAGTTCAAAACCTTACCTCCAAGTGATTCTCTTCAATTTCCTCTTCAACCCTCTCAAAAGAGCTCCCAAGTCGTCAAAAATGGTGGAAAAATGAGCTATTCTCGCACAAATGGCCTTTCAAAACATTCTGCCCAGCCATTAAGTTTTCTTCACAGCGACCGCGACCCTTCACACGCGAGCGTGATGCACAGACCACCCAACCATGCAATCGCAGACCAATACACGATCACATAGAACAATTCTCCACCCAACACATGCGCCTCAAAATACTCTACGCGATCGCAGAAATACCCACGCGATCGCACTGCCTTTCCTGACCAAACTATGTGGTCGCAATCTTAACCACACGATCGCATAAAGAAAAACGCCTGCCCCACTCTTTTCCTCTACGCGATCGCAAACATCGTCCCGCGATTGCGTATAAGGAAACCATAACCTCACACCAGCAAAAATCTGCCCAGTTTTCAAGCCAAGAGTTGGTCAGTTAACCACCCGAAACACACCCGAGACCCTAGGGACCTCAACCAAACATACCATCAAATGCCATAACATCATTCAAACATATTCGATCCTTCGAAACACCAAAAACAACACGAAAATACCAAAATTACGTCAAATTCAAGCCTATGAGCTTGGGAACTTCCAAATTTCGCAAACTACGCCGAAACCAACCAAAACACCTCCGATTGACCTAACATTTTGCACACATACTCAAAATGACATTACGGACCTGTTACAACTTCTTGAATTCCATTCTGTCCCCGATAGCCTATCTTTCTACTCTCTCTCTCTCTATCTCTCTAACTCTCTAGAGACTTCCAGTCTCCTCTCCTCCTTCGATGAGGCCTTTCGTCTTCTCCAGCCACCTCTCCACTGGAAGCCATGGAATCCTCACCACCGTCTTGCCTCATATGGTTCCTTTACGACCGATTTTTCTATCCCTAAGGTCTTCAAGAGACCTTGGTTCACTCTCCTACCCCCCTGGGCCTGTACTCACCATTCTCCGGCCACCTCCGGCCGTCCAAGTATGATCTATGACTTTTGGGGTTTAAACTAGTAATGTTATAAGGTTTTATTATCTTTATGGGTTCTCTTTGAAACCCTAAATGTTTAAAAACTCTCCCGATTCTTTAGATCTATGGTAGATCTGGGTGCATCCTGTGTTACTATGCTATACTTCTTAAAGGTTCTCCGATTTTCCCAAAATGGCTTTTCATCTTCAAACTAGGGTTCTTAAACCCCTTTTCAAAAATGATTTTTCTCCTGATTTTTTGTATTAATCGATGAGTCTCTATGTTTAAAACGTTTTCTTAAGCCTTCTCCTCTATTCCAGTTATTTTGTTGAAAACCCTAATTTTTCTTAGTTCTAATCAGAGGCTTATGAGTTGTTTCTGATGATATGTTCTATTATGTTTACTGTTTTCTCTTGAAAATTCCATGATTTTGTTATTTTACCCCAGGTTTACGTATTAGGGTACCTGAGTATTGATCACTCTCAACTATGTCTAATAAAAGACTAAACGGGCGTTGCAAATATAATCCGAGGAATTATGCCCAGAGTCGATCCCACAGGGAATTTACGTATCAATCAAGTCTTTAGAGTACGCAACTTTTACTCAATCAATTCTCTCAAAACTTTTTAATACACTTGGTTATGTTTTACTAATTCTACCGACAATAATAATAACTAGCAATTACTAACAATGTGTTGTAAATAATGGCGATAAAGGTCTAAGGTTATGGTTTTCCCCGTTGGTGAACTTACTTCTCGGATACTTCTTATATGTTGATTAGTTGTCTCTATCAATCATGAAAACTCTATCTACCATACATCTCTCTCAAGTAATTATGATAATTTACTAGATGCACCCTTTCAAGTTACGCTAGCTAGATTGCATTACAGTTCACTTTAGATTGCACCCGAGGTATCGTTATCTCTAATCCAACCTTTAAACCCTCGGTTATGACTTTCCTCTACACTCCGGGAGTGATGTTGTTCAAACAACTACCTAAATATGCACTCCCTCTCAAGTAGATACACAATAAATAGGAACAGCTAATTGAGGGCCCTTCAATAATTACAACAAGAACGTAGTTGAACAAATAGAGATTAATCAACCAATCAAAAGTATATTCATAATACAATAAGTTTATCCCCAACGGGATCTACCCAAAACCCTAGATTAAAGAAGTTAGCTAGACATGTTCATAAGAATCAAACCAAAAATAAATTGCATAATTGAACTACAAAGTAATGACTAAAAGATGTAAAAATTAATGTTTTGTCATTTCAATGGTTTTCTCTCTTTGAATCCTCTAAATTCTTCCTCAACTTGTGTTTTTGGGGTCTACTTATATGTTTGGTATAAACCCTAAACGTGTAGGCGACTTCTATTCCAACCGGGAGACAATTTAAATCTTCAAAATCTCGAATTTAGCCGGAACAGGGGCCTGGCGTTTGGGCCCCGGCGACTGGCTAACGTCAGGCTAAGGCTGACGTTTCAGCTCTAACGCCTGGCTAGCGCCAGGCAAGGTCGGGCGTTTAGGCTCTGGCGCCCGGCTATAGCCCGGTGCACTCCTCCTCGCTTCTTGAGCGTATTTTTGATGTATTTGCATCCATTTAGCTCGGTTTCCATCTCCAATTCACCTACACATGAAATAGACTCTATTATGCACATAAAAAGTGTATTTTTATCAATAACACACATAAAATGTAGGGCATATAAAATTTTAAACCATGAATTCTAGCCTCGCATCAATACCCCACACTTAAACATTTGCTCGTCCTCGAGCAATCACACTACACTCATGTACACAACTTATTAAGCAAATCTCTTAACACGTTATACCAAGAATATTTAAAACAGTTCAAGCACAAAGGTGTGACATCCTCGCCTCAATAATAGACTCACAAATACCATGCTTTATTCACAAATTCACTAACTACTCTAACATAGAGGTCAACAACATTACCTTTTCTTCATGAATCATGTGCCCTCAACCAAGCAAAGAGCTAGTTCCTCACACAATAATATTTAAGAACACTGAGGAACTCAAGATAGAAAGAATTTACTCGCTCTCAAAAAAAAAATGCATATGCCACAAAAGATGCACCATAGGCTTGCCCGTAGTGTAATACTTTACTAATCGATCTCATTCAGTCTAGGATCAAGTAGGACTTTATTAGGTTGTAATGTAGGCTGCGGGACGGGTAGGATACATTTGGATATAAGAGTGACTACACCACCCTAAGCACTTTAATATATAAACTTTAACGTTCAACCTCAAAATCATTTTAAGCCAAACTCCACCTTCACAACAATGTTATTACCCCATACTTCTTTAAGCACAACTACATTAAGAGTCACCACATATAATTTTCTTTCACAGCAATACAACTGTTTATACTTTATTTATTTATTTTTCCTTTCTTTTCTTCTTTTTCTTTTTTTTTCTTTTTCAAGTGACTCTTACATTTCAAACAATGCACCTTTCTCCTTATTTCAATTATTAACCTCAAAAACGAACCTACCACCCCACACTTTAACTTTTCCATATTTCATCAAATTTTCAGTGCCTACGAGAGGTGACAAGGTTCAAATATATGATCGATTCAAACAAAGGGATATGGCTTGTACTGTGGTTGCCATAGAAACAGGATTATAGGCTCAACGGGGTTAACGATGATACAAAACAATTAGGTGGGTAAAATATAGATAACTGGCTCAACAAAGAAATGCCTATATCCCTTCCGAGACTGAAGACAACTTCTATTTCGCTTTGCACACACACGGGGAAAGTTCTAGACATCAAATGCAATGCACAGAATAATATACAAATGTCACATAGACATGGCACATAATTCACTCAGAATTGGATCTATCACGACACTCCAGTCAAAACAGTTAAGCAAATCTTAAGAATTCCTTATTTAAGGTATTTATCCTGGAGTCAAAAATTGAGCCTAAGCGTCACAACCAAAGTACTAACTATTCTCAAAGCATTAGCACGTTTCGAGATATTGCTACTATTAATCTCTTAACCATGTGATTTCTAATCCTAAAAATTAAAAACTACCTACACCCGGTTCAATAAAAAACCCTTGGAAAAGAACCGTGGTCCAAAGAAAAACCAAGGGGGAATTACTACACTACCTAAAACAAAAATCTTTTTGGTATTTTATTTAGACTTACTCCCTTCAAGAAAACTGTCTAAGAGATCCATCGTCAGGAAGAGTCCAGATATTTCTAATAAAAAAAATTATGTTCTTGCTCTACTTTAAAAATAAACACTTACCAACAAGAAAACTAAAACTACTAACAAGAATACACACTAATCACAACAAATCACAACAAATATGTACCACACCCCACACTTAAATCATGCAGTGTCCTCAATGCATAATATATAGACAACACAAGAAATAAAAGTAAGGTGTAAGAAACTCCCTGGTCCAATAGTGTTGACATCTTTTCCATTGATCTCGCTTTCATGCTCCTTTGAGAACATGCTTGAATCAATTTATGCCTCCACTTTGAACTTATGAATTAAACCCCAATTTTTTATTCTGCTCTATGATCATGCTCATGGGGTGGTGGAACAAATTTGTCTTGCCCAATAAAATCATGTACCAATCTGCGTTTCTTGGCTTTTCGATGAAATATGTACTCCCTACTCTCTGGCAGGATAAATTCAAGAATGTAGGCATCTTGTTCTTTATCCCTTAGCTCATCAGGTGGTTCGGATAACTCTATTTGCATAGGCTCATCCCAGCACAATGTGAACAAATGGTTGGAGAGAGTACCAACATCCTCAACAATAATGACACTAGATCCAATAAAATATGTATCATCGATGTCATTGGTTAAATCTAGTATCTTTTCTACCACATCAGCATCCTCCGATTTCAGTTCTAACCTAGGTGGTTCTTCAATATATGGCTCGGCCGGTGGGTTCTCTCTTTCCTCAACATATAGTGAATCAAACTCGAGAGCCTGTTTCCATACCTCTTTTTCCTCAAGTGCTAACACCAAATCTGCTAGTTCTTCACCGTTCATATCATCCAACTTCATGAAACATTCATCTAAAGAGTCCCAACAGTCAGGAAATCATTGTCTTTCTCTGGGATCACATTCACAACATCAATAAGAGAGCAGTTGGTGAACGCACTAGGTCGCCTCATAGATTTCTGCACGTTGAAAGTGATTTCTTCATCGTTGAGCCTCATCTTAAGTTCACCAGTCTCACAATCAATAAGAGCTCTGCCTGTGGCCAAAAATGGCCTTCCCAAGATTATGGGAATTTCCTCATCTACCTTGCAGTCTAATATCACAAAATCAGCAGGGAATACAAACTTCCTCACTTGCACCAAGACATCATCCAGAATACCCGACGGTCTCTTCACCATCCTATCAGCAAGTTACAGCAGCATGGAGGTGGGCTTGGCTCTACCAATACCCAGTCTTTTATATATGGCCAGTGGCATCAGATTAATGATGGCCCCCAAGTCACATAGAGCTTTGGTGAAATTTAAGTTGCCAATAGTACACGGAATTGTAAAACTCCCTGGGTCAGACAACTTTTCAGCAATAGGATGCGCCACCACCACACTACAAGTCTGAGTAAGGGTGACAGTAGCTAGATCTTTGAAGTAAACTTTTCTGGACATCAATTCCTTCATCATTTTAGCATACCCAGGCATTTCGTTCAATGCATCAATCAATGGAATATTTACTTGTATCTACTTTAGCATGTCCAAGAACTTCTTGTACTGTTCATCCTTTGTGTATTTAGCCAGCCTCTGAGGGAATGGAGCTGGCGGTCTCTTTTTTTCAGTGATTTGGGATTTTTCTTTCTCAGCCACCACCTCAACTACCGGATTCTGCGTCATTTCAACTTCTTTTTCAGTCTCACTCTGTGCGCTGGGTTCCTCTTCACTAGGTTGCACTGTTGCCTTGGTCGAGTTTGTTGAATCATGGTGTTCAGTCGGCATGGGTACCAGTGTCTCGGTCTGTCTGCTTTCATGAGCTCTTTCAAGTTCCAAATTCAATTTTCTCCCACTGCGAAGAGTCACTTCCATCAGCTGCCTTGGGCCCTGGTCCACAATATTTACCTGAGTATCTGCAGGTAAAGTTCCAGGAGGACGACTATTTACTGTCATAGATATCTGGCCCAACTGTATTTTAATATTTTTAATAGCCGTATCATGTACATCTACTCTTTCACTGATTTTGGCATTTGACCCAATTACCTGTTGCATCATAGCTTCTAACCTGGCAAACCCATCTTCTTGCCTTCCCCCTTGTTGTTGCTGAGGAGGGTAGTATGGTTGTTGTTGATTCTGATGGGTATAACCTTGTGGCCTCTGATACGGTGATGCATTACCTTGTGGTCCCCTGACACCCATATTTCCATTGTTCTGTTGTTGGTGAGGTGGTCTATATGGTTGAACTTGCTTACCCCAGTGCTGCCCCCCTTGTCTCTGGATTCCATAGTTTGACACATAATTCATATTTTCTAGATAAGGAGGGTGATGACATTCTGCATTCCAGTGATTACCAAGTGGTTGACTAATGCAAGATGTGCATAAGCCCCCATTGGTTGTGTCAACGAT
>ML534906.1:52581-91044 GCA_005239535.1 Nicotiana rustica | reverse complement strand
CATGTCTGTTTCAGTTTGTTCAATTTGTGGTTGATGTTTGCTTTTCCGGTTGGTCCGATTTATGGCCCTGAAAACATTCTCGGGGTCCGATAAGGCTTCAATTACTTCATCAGTCCTCGATTAGTTTCTAGGCATGCACCTGCAACACGTTAGCAAACGTTAAATTTTCAATATGAAAACGAAAATTTGAAGACAATTGACTATATTTTAGAATTTTGTATTTCTTCCAACTCAATTGATAATACCGTTAAGTCCCCGGCAACGGTGCCAAAAATTGATCACGCACAACTATGTCTAATAAAAGACTAAATGAGTGTTGCATATATAATTCGGGGTATTATGCCCAGAGTCGATCCCACAGGGAATTTACGTATCAATCAAGTCTTTAGAATACGCAACTTTTACTCAATCAATTCTCTCAAGACTTTTTAATATAACTTGGTGATGTTTTACTAATTCTACTGACAATAATAATAACTAGAAATTACTAACAATGTGTTGTAAATAATGATGATAAAGATCTAAGGTTATGGTTTCCCCCGTTGGTGAACATACTTCTCTAATAATTCTTATAGTTTGATTAGTTGTCTCTATCAATCATGAACACTCTATCTACCATAAATCTCTCTCAAGTAATGATAATTTACTAGACGCACTCTCTCAAGTTACGCTAGCTAGATTGCATTACAGTTCACTTTAGATTGCACCCGAGGTATCGTTATCTCTAATCCAACCTCTAAACGCTCGGTTATGACTTTCGTCTATACTCCGGGAATGATATTGTTCAAACAACTACCTAAATATGCACTCTCTATCAAGTAGATACATCATAAATAAGAACAGTTAATTGAGGGCCCTTTAATCAATTACAACAAGAACGTAGTTGAACAAATAGAGATTAATCAACCAATTAAAACTATATTCATAATAAAATAAGTTTATCCCCAACGGGTTCTACCCAAAACCCTAGATTAAAGAAGTTAGAGAGACATGTTCATAAGAATCAAACCCAAAATAAATTGCATAATTGAACTACAAAGTAATGAATAAAAGATGTAAAAATCAATGTTTTGTCACTTAAATGGTTTTCTCTCTTTGAATCCTCTAAATTCTTCCTCAAGTTGTGTTTTTGGGGTGTATTTATATGTTTGGTATAAACCCTAAACGTGTAGGACTTCTATTCCAACCGGGAGACACTTAAACTCTTCAAAATCTCGAATTTAGCCGGAACAGGGGCCTGGCGTTGGGCCCTGGCGCCTGGCTAACGCCAGGGTAAGGCTGGCGTTTAAGCTCTAACGCCAGGCAGGGTCAGGCGTTTGGGCTCTGGCGCCCGGCTATATCCCGATGCACTCCTCCTCGCCTCTTGAGCGTATTTTCGATTTATTTGCATCCATTTAGCTCGATTTCCATCTCTAATTCACCTACACATGAAATAGACTCTATTATGCACATAAAAAGTGTATTGATATGATTAACGCACATAAAATGTAGGGCATATAACATGTTAAACCATGAATTCTAGCCTCGCATCAACTATTCACTTCTTTTGCCTATATCATGTTTGCTCTGTCGATTCGTATTGTGTTCTATAAGAATACCTAACATTTGCATGATTTTACCTTACTAGTGTTCTTGATGTTCTGATTTTTGTCTTTTATGTGTTATTGTGCTTATTCTCATAATATTGTGATAAATTAGTTTTATCTTTTCTTTTTTTAATCCCTGATTCCTTGTGATTTGAGACCTTGCGGATTAATTTCCGACCTTAGTCCATTTTTTACCTTGTTACATGATTTATTTCCTGTTAATTGATTCCCATTCCCTTATTTAGAGTCTGTGAACCTAGCCTCTATTGTATGCTGTACTGATTTGAAATTATTTCCTTATATGTCATATGCATGTCACATATGGGAACTTTCCTTATTTGTTATTTTGCTTGCTAGCCGTTTGAACTCAATCCCTTCAATTAAGAGACACTTATGCTAATTTCACACTATTTTGAATATTCCTCTAAGCTACATATGGTACCTTTCCTTATTCATTGTCTGATAATGCCGCTTGAACTCAATCCCTTCAATTAAGGGATACCTATACTGATTGTGTACTGATTGATGCTCAGTCCCTAATTACTGGTTTATTTTGATTTCCTGCCTTATTCGCTACTGGGTTTAACTATATATACAAACTACTCTCTTATTAAAGAAAACACGAACATAGACCTTATTCTATTCTCTCTTGCTCACACACACATAATCTACTATTCTTCACTCGATTGTTTGCTATTGCTAGTCGGATGGAAGCCAAGACTAGCTATTCTACTTTCCTCTTATTCTATATTCGTTATCTTCAGCTGGTATGTTTCCACTTTATATTTAAAGTCTCCAAAACAACATGTCTCTCTAGTTATTACAATGCATCCTGCTTCTGGTTTCCTTTTACTTATGGTTATGTTGTCCTACTTGCAACTAGTTTCCCATATTATGTTGTTTGGTTATAGGTATCTCCTCCCTTATAGACTCAGCATGAAATCCCTGGGATACTATAATTACCCTGTATCTTACTTAACATGTGTTTCTTAAACCTATGTGTAATTATATCCTACCCTCTCCCAGTACTCCCTCGAATCTGATTATGTTTAGATCTTGGCATGAATTATTGGTGACTAACTGTGTTGTTTCAGACTCAATACTAGTCGCTGACACTCTAATACTTCTCTAATTCTAATATGTTTCTATGTGTCCCCAATCTCTATTGTCCCTGACTGAAATCTATGCTTGAATGTGTTGAACCTATGCGAGTTGTTTGCTGCTTTTCCAAAGATGTTTACATTATATTCAAGTTGTTTCATCACTGATCAAAACCTTTTCATAAAACTTCTTATTTACTGAATCAATCCAGTACTGTTTTATGTCAAAACCTTTTCAAATCTATCTCCTGCACTTCACTTGATTCCTAGACCTTTAAGTTCTGCCCCCTCAGTGTGAGCACTACTTTGGGACCTTGAGTTCCCTCTGAACTCTAACATACTGAGGCTGGTATTTCCACACTGCACATGTTTAAATCATGGTTACTAAGTTTGGGTGTGAGCATTTCCCGAGAGCCCTTGAGGTCCTTAAGGGATTTTAACACATGTGAAAAGGCTATGAATACCTTATGGCAATGAGGTTTAGAGGATTTGGGCCTAATTGAAGGCTCCAATAGAATAACTTCTTATTTTTCACTTCTGGTTGTGTAATTCATAATCCTTGGCCTGTAATAATTTATAAATAATTCTGGGGCTTAATAGTGAAATGGGAGGGATAACTATGCATGCCTAGCTATTACAAGGGTAGAAACCATGCTTAGGTTTTTATTCCCTATATGTGCAATAGAGATCCTGTGTAGGTTCATGTGTCCATGCATTAGATATCATGCTACTCAGGATTTATGTGTATTGTATTCAACATCTCATCTACGCTTAGAAATCATGCCTATAGGATAAATAATAACAATAAAATAAAATGCTATTACGTGATTCTGTCCATGTAAACATGTTCTGGAACTTCATTAGAAGTCCTGTCCTAGGATAAATAAACTGCAATCATGTCTCACCATGCTTGCGCACTTAGAGATCCTGCTTCTAGGTAAGCAAAATTAACAAGTTGTACTCTTGCTATTCCTGAAACAATGCATAATGTTATGATTCTATGTGCATTTAGAAATCCTGTGTAGGTTATTATGCACCATGATGCATTAGACATCATGCTATAGGATCGTACTCATTTAGCTGCACTTAGTCTAAATACAAATATCTAAAACAGTCTCCTGTTCTAAACAACTGGTAATTAGTCCTTGCACATATTCAACACCTAGAATTGCGTGCTATTGGCTATAAAAAACCTAGAGTTGTTAACAAATCTGAATAACTTTTGCATGTTATCCTACACCTAGGCAAGCCTCAGGTAATCAACTTAAAAAATAAAACCACAACTGTCCTTTGTGATTAGTGTTCAACTGTCAGCATGCTTAAAACCAGTAGGCAAGTCTGATTAAGACATCCTCTCTGAGTTATGCAATAAATCTGTCTTTGTTATTATCACTTAAACACTATGCGTACGATCTGAATCTGGACCTTAATTGTGTATGAGACATGCTATTTATGTGCACTATTTGTGGAGGTCTTTGTGTCACGCCCCAAAATCGAGGGACGAGACCGGCACCTAACCAGGTGAACCCGGTCAAGCGAACCAGGATTGACTTTCCTACCCAACGTGTTTCCCCCATATATACAATGCACCATATTCCATATGAAATAATAACTTAGGATTTAAGCGTTAATTTACAAACATAAGTTCATTTCTCTTTTAGTATTTAAACAATTTGATTCCCAAGCATACACAATACATACATAATTTTCCAATACGGACCACGATTTTTGAATACGTACAGTGAGTACCAAAAATACCTATATACACCCACATTATGTCTACGGAGCTTCTACGAATACTAGGAATTTATACAATACTTTGCCGGCAACAAGGCCCCGGCTACACCTTACAATACATAATATACTCAAAAGAGATGGCATGAATTACACACGGCCCCGAGAGGAAGTGGGGCTCACCAGTATTTGCTGAAAGATGAGGAGGAGGCACCACTAACGGTGAACTGAGCTACCTTCTATGGACCCACCTACATCCATATAAAAGATGTAGTGCCTACGACAAAAGGGACGTTAGTACTTTGGAATAGTACTAGCATGTATTAGAAAACTTTACTCATAGTAAAATCAATAGATGCACAGATAGAAAGAAGTTAAAAAAGCCATCACATAGTGCACAGTGATATAGCAACAAGTACATTTGAGAGCCTTACAGATTCTAATTTCAACACAATCACATTTCAGCTTTATTACATTCTGCTGCGGCGTGCAATCCGATCCCACCTTACATTTCTTGTTGCGGCGTGCAACCCTATCCCACCTTACATTTTACACTCCACCCTTGTTATCTCTCCACCCTTATTACTTCGTGTTGCGGCGTGCAACCTGATCCCACCGTACATTGTTACACTTCACCCTTATTAACTCTCTACCCTTATTACTTCGTGTTGCGGCATGCAACCCGATCCCACCGGACCATCACATTTCATAGAAAAAAATAACAACCCCACAATTCAGTCAAAGGGCTTAATACCATCAAGAGTACAATTTCATAATTCCATGGTCATTTAGTTCAATTAGATCAATTCACAATTCCCCTTCATCACTTGTTACATAGCCCTTATCACTTAGATACATTTACACATTTGAGTTTGTTATCATTCTTTCATACTAACATACTCAAGCATTTAACGAACCTTGCACGTGTTAGAGTAATCACATAGAATTCACCTTTCACAATCTCAATTATCAAGATAATCGACTAAGACAAATCAGAGAATGCAATCTCACACCTCAACAAAACCGGGAAATCAATTCACATATACTCAGCAAGAAACTCATACCGAATGTTTGGACACCAACAAGGTGACTCTACGAAGATTAAAGTTAGCCATACATACCTCGAGTCGTCCCCTTTTTAATTTCTATCGCAATTCACCAGACCGTCTAGCACCGTCAATCTATTCCACAATGTGACATATTTCACTTAGAATTAGGAATCTTGTACTTAATTGTGCATTTTTATCAAACACTATGTGACCCTTTAGACTACTAACCTCCTTTTGAGAATAATTACCCAAATTTGTTCTTCCCTTTACTAGATTATGGGATTTAATTAACATGCATGCAAGATTTCACTTTTTATTTCAAGACCCAACCTATGTGTGTTTTATTCTTACACAAAATATGGGAAATTGGGGAAATAGGGTGAAGACTTACCTCTTTGAGTGAAGAAGATGACAATAACTTGATAATTCCCGGGCTTGAGTGATTTTGGAAAACCAAATTGGATGATCTTGAAACCGTCTCTCTTAATAACTCTCTTCTTTTATCTCTATTTTTGGTCAGAAATTCGTTAAAAATGAAGGGAAGGGGTGTTTTATAAAACAGGGGGTCGAGTTTAAAATTTAGAAAACAAGAGCCCCGACACAGAGACGCGGTCATCGCATTCCTGCTATGCGGTCCGCATTCCTGTCGCATAGTTGGCCTTCAAATGGGCAAAAATAGGAACCACACTGACCAGGTATGCAACCACTATGCGGTTCGCATACCTTTTATGCGATCACATGGTGCGTCGCATAACCTCCCTCGCAAAAAACATGGGGAAAGAATGTGACAATTGTGCGGTACGCATACCCAAAATGCGACCGCATTCGGGGCCGCATAGTTGTCCTCCCTTATGACAGTAGACTATCCAGGTATGCGACCACTATGCGTTCCGCATACCTGTTATGCGATCGCATAGTGCGTCGCATAACGCAAAGTTTCTGGAAAATTTAATTTTTCAAGTTATGGTATACTTTTTACTCAAAATAGGACCGTTTTCAAATTTTCTACATTTATAACAGCACAGGAACCTATTCGGGCATTATTTTAGACATAAAAATTTTACGAGTCTTTACATCCTCCCCCACTTAAAATCATTCTTCCTCAAATGAGGATCGGGAAATGTCACGACCCCAAATCCGAAACCGGTCGTGATGGCGGCTAAAGTGGAACTAGGCTAGCCAATAACCACATGTTCACAATTTCTTTCAACACCCCTTTCCAAAATCCAAGCATTTCATAAATATACAATGTTTACTAAATAAGGTAGGCCAATAAACAGTGCCACCAACCCCAAAATCCAGAGCCAACAAGAAGAGAAAAAAAAATATGTTGCGGACGCTGAACAACTACCTCTATATCCCGCAAAAGAGGTGCAGGGAGTAATGTGAGTACACCAACTTAGTAGTAATGAAAATAAATCAAGTCTAAGCGGCAAGGGAACACATAAAATCAATGCCATCAAATCACAATATACACAACCTTCTCGGATACTTCTTATAGTTTTATTAGTTGTCTTTATCAATCATGAACATTCTATCTACCATAAATTTATCTCAAGTAATTATGATAATTTACTAGACGCACTCTCTCAAGTTACGCTAGCTAGATTGCATTACAGTTCACTTTAGATTGCACCCGAAGTATGAATTTCTAATCCAACCTGTAAACCCTCGGTTATGACTTTCGTCTATGCTCTGGGAGTGGTTTTGTTCAAACAACTACCTAAATATGCACTCTCTCTCAAGTAGATACATAATAAATAGGAACAACTAATTGAGGGCCCTTCAATCAACTACAACAAGAACGTAGTTGAACAAATAGAGTTTAATCAACCAATCAAAGCTATATTAATATCACAATAAGTTCATCCCCCAACGGGTACCCCCAAAACCCTAGATTAAAGAAATTAGCTAATCATGCTCGTAATAATCAACTCCAAAATAACTTGCATAATTAAACTACAAACTAATGAATAAAAGTTGTAAAAATCAATGTTTTGCTTCTCTGAGTGGTGTTCCACAAGCGTCTCTTGTCTCTAATGGCATCTCCCCCTTCAAGTTGTGTTTTTGTGTCTATTTATATGTTTAGGACAAACCCTAAACGTGTAGGAGACTTCTATTCAAACCGGGAAACACTTAAAATCTTCAAAACTCGGATTTGACAGGACCAGGGACCAGGCTTTATGGCCCAAACGCCTAGATAAAGCCTGGCCAGGCCTGACGTTAGGGCTCAAACACCTCCCAAACGCCTGGTCCTACCAGGATTTATAGCCCAAACGCCCAGCTATAGCCTGGTATGACCAGGCTTTACAGCCAAAACGCCCGGCTATAGCCCGGTTCACTCCTTTTCGCCTCTTGAGCGTATTTTCGACATTTATGCATTCATTTAGCTCGACTTCCATCTCCAATTCACCTAGGCATGAAATAGACTCTATTATGCACATACAAAGTGTATTTTTATCATTAACGCACATAAAATGTAAGGCATATAATGTGTTAAACCATGAATTCTAGCCACACATCAATCATATAGAGGCCCCTTCGGCAAAACATATTTCATAAGCTCAGAGTGAAAGTAGTAAAATCATAAGTAGCCCCTTGGGAAAACATGTATCATAATCAGCCCCTCGGGCATGCCTTATAGTCACTCATAATCAGCCCATCGGGCATACCTCACCATCACTCGTAATCAGTCCCTCAGCACCTCACAGTCACTCATGTCTCCCAATCACTCATCACTCGGCACTCGGCACCCTGCAGGTACCTGCGCTCACTGGGGGTATGTACAGACTCCGGGGGGTTCCTACAACCCAAGCGTTATAAACAGGTACCACTCCCAGGCACTCGGCCCTTCTCATATCATAACATCCTCACAATATTGGCCCTTCGCCTCACTCAGTCAGACACTCTCATCATGCCAATCGGGTCATAAATAAACAGGGATCTCTACCCAAAATAGTATTTGATCTCAAGAAATAGTAATATCATCAAATAGGAGTGTCAACAATTTCACAAGAAAGACTGAGTGTAAAATCATAGTTTCAAAGTAGTGAGAATATCAGTAAAATAGTCCCAAAGGGGTTAAAACAAATCGGCACTAGGCTTCAAACATGGCTTACAGCCCAAATATATCAAATCATAGCAATACTGTAAAACATATGCTTAAAAAGCAATTTCGCAACTCAATAGTTGCCTAAAAAGGAACATATTTCCAAATTTTCAGTTTGTGCACGCCCCACACTCGTCATCCAGTGTGTGCGTCACTCCAAATCCGTGAAGGGATGTAATGTCTGGGGTTTCATACCCTCAGGACAGGATTTATAACCATTACTTACCTCTATCCGGCCACAACACTAGTCCGTAATGCTCTTACCCCTCAAATTGGCTCCCGATTGCTACGAATCTAGCCAAAACCAGTTTAACATCATCAATATATATCAAATGAACTCAACCCAATCAAAATTTATCAAATTATACAAGAATCTCGAAATTCGGCCAAACCCGAGCCCCGGGACCACGTCTCGGAACTCGATAATTTTTACATCATTAGAATCCTTGCCCTCCCACGAATTCTATACATACCAAGAACACTAAAATCGGACCACAAACTCAAATCCTAAAAAAAAGAATAAATTTCCCATGCACCCCTTTTTCCCCAACTTGTGTTTAATTCAAGCAATTCTATGGTTTAATCACTTACAAATCGACGTATAAACGAGTTATGAAGTTAAGAACCTTACCTCCAAGTGATTCCCTTCAATTCCCTCTTCAATCCTCTCAAAAGTGCTACCAACTTGTCAACAATGGAGGAAAATATGAGCCAATTTCGCATAACAGACCTTTTAAACATTCTGCCCAGCTAATACATTTTCTTCATTGCGATCGCAAACATTGGCACGCGACCGCGATTCACAGACCAACCAACCAATGTGATCGCAGGGCAAAAAATGCGATCGCATAGAACAAATTTTCCACCCCACACACGCACCTCAAAATACCCTACGCGATCGCAAACATCCTCACGTGATCGCGTAGAAGGAAATCAGAACCTCACACCAGCAGAAATCTGCCCAGTTTTCAAGCCAAGAATTGGTCCGTTAATCACCCGAAACACACCCGAGGCCCTCGGGACCTCAACCAACATACCAACATATCCCATAACATCATTCAAACTTAGTCGAGCCTTCGAAACACCAAAAACAACGCAAGAACACCAAAATCACATCAAATTCAAACCTATGAACTTTGAAACTTCAAAATTTCGCCAACTACGCCGAAACCAACCAAAACACGTCTGATTGACGTGAAAGTTTGCAGACATATCCAAAATGACATTACGAATCAGCTCCAACTTCTGAAATCCCATTCCGACCCCGATAGCCTATTTTTTACTGCCGACCGGAAATCACCAAAAACCAACTTTCGCCAATTCAAGCCTAATTCTACACCGGACACCACAAAGATATTCTGAACACACTCCTAAGTCCCAAATCACCTAACGAAGCTATCCATGCCGTAAAATCCGCATTCCGGGGTCGTTTACCAATGAGTCAACTCTCAGTTGACTTTCTCAACTATTAGGCTTCTTTAAGAGACTAAATGCCTCAATTCTCACCATAATCACTCTGGACCCAAACCAACTGACCCAACACAAACAAAAACAGGTTAGCAATATATAACAAATGTAGAAATAAGGGAAACGGGTTAAAATCTCACTGACTAACCGACCGGGTCGTTACATCCTCCCCCTCTTAAACAAACGTTCGTCCTCGAACGGGTCTAGAAAAATACCTGGAGCCTTCAATAAGTGAGGATATATGTCCCACATCTTCCGCTCAGTCTCCCAGGTGGCGCCCTCCATCAGCTTCCCTTTCCACTGAACCTTCACTGAAACTATATCCTTGGACCTCAGCTTCCTGACATGTCGACCCAAAAAGCCACTGGCTCTACCTCATATGACATATCACCCTCGAGATGGACCATGCTGAAGTCCAAAACATGGGAAGGGTCATCAACATGCTTCCGGAGCATCAAAACATGGAATACTGGATGAATACTCATTAAACTTGGAGGCATAGCAAGCCTATAAGCCACTTCCCCAACCCTATGAAGCACCTCAAATGGCCCAATGAACCTGGGACTCAGCTTCCCTCTCTTCCCGAATCTCATAACACCCTTCATGGGTGACACCTTCAGCAACACCTTATCCCCAACAATGAAAGACACATCTCGAACCTTCCTGTCCGCATAACTCATCTACCTAGACTGCACCGTGCGAAGCCGCTCCTGAATCAACTTCGCCTTACTCAGTGCATCCTGAACTAAGTCTGCGACCAACAACCTAGCCTCGTCCGGATCAAACCAACCAACCGGAGACCTGCACCTCCTACCATATAAGGCCTCATACGGAGCCATCTGGATACTCGACAGATAGTTATCATTATATGCACTCAGACAGTTGTACTACAGTTTCAGACTATGTTGATACTGAGTAGCTCATTTACTCACTGACACCAGATTTTGGGGTGGTTGTAAGGGTGTCTAACAGGTGGGCCGGGCGGGGCCGGTTACATTTTTTTTAACCGGACGGGGTGCGGTTACGGGTTCTTACCAGTTAATTATTAATGGGTTTAACAGGTTGGGGCTTATCCGGGTAAAAACGAACCCGTGCAGGTAGGGGTACTGCCGGGCCGAGCCGGGTTTCAGTCTTTTTAATTTTTTTTTTTCAAGTTTTTTTTCATGTATTGTAATTTATATGAAATATAAAGTAAAATGTATAAAGATAACAATGATTATGGAAAAAATTGCACTTATAAATTGCAAGTGTAACATGTATTTCAAATTATCAATTTTCAAATTTTAAATTTCAAAATTCAACTCTTACAACTTACAAGTTACAACTAAGTACTAAATTCGACAAGTATTAAATTCACTGGTTTTGCATTGCCCTTGTAAGTTCTTCATAATCAATTTGAACTGATTGTCCTTCTTCTGGAGTGTTAAATTCAAATGGGTTACCATGTGTTAATATATCTCCAAGTTTCTCGTCTTCTGGGCTATCAACATCTTCACGTCCTTGATTTCTTTGTTCCGATCTAATCCAATCTCTGAAACATACTAAAACTTCCAAAGCATTGCTTCCCAATGAGTGATGGGTGTCTCCTTGTTGTTTTCTTGATTGACTAAATGCATTCTCTGATGCAACAGTTGAAATTGGCACATTCAGCACGTCCCGAGGCATAGCAGAAAGAATAGGAAATTGCTTTTCATTCTCACGCCACCATCCCAAACGCTAAAAATTCCTTTGTGCAAATCTCCTTTTGCTTCTGCAAGTAGAATTGAAGTTCATCAATGTTTCTACTATTGGTTTGANGCCACCATCCCAACGCTGAAAATTCCTTTGTGCAAATCTCCTTTTGCTTCTGCAAGTAGAATTGAAGTTCATCAATGTTTCTACTATTGGTTTGAGTTGTAGCAAATGTAGAAAAAAATATTATAACTATAAACTTTTTCATCATCATTCAAAGTAGTGGAACCTGAAGAAGTGGTACACTGCATAGTGGGATTAACATTGGCATTAACAGCAACAGAATCAACTATACTTGCATAATTATTATATATTTTTTGTAAATTATCATTTATTTTGTTCATACAAGCAAAAATATCTAGGGTTTCACTTTCTCCAACCTCTATGTAAGTATATAAAGAATTGATTAATTGGTGACAATCAACCATCTTAATAGAAGGATTTAAAATAGCGCCAATTAAGTAAATCTGAGGAATTGGAAAGAAATATTTTTTGAATTTGTCTTGCATTTCTTCAACTGCAACTGTATATTTTTCTTTCTTCTTAAATTCATAGATTAGAAAAGCAATTTCAGCTATATGTACTAAAACCATTGTAATAGTAGGGTAGTATGCTCCAGAAAACTCAAAAATAGCTATATAAAATTTATGTAAATGTTGAATAACAACATTAATGACCTCCCAAGTAACAGGTGTTAACATACGGTTTCTATCATAAATATGCGCATTAGCAACTTCAGTTATTGGAAAGCTATATTTGTAGCAACATTTTAAAAATATGTAAGTATAATTCCACCTAGTAACAATTTCGTCTGGCATAAATCTTGGTTTAAGGTTATACTCGGTACACTTATTCCTAAATTCCCTAATTCTAGATTTTCTGTTATTTCCTTGAATAACACCAACTGCTCTTCTAACATGAGTAATCTCAGTTGAAAATAAATCAAGGACACTTTTAACCATTAAATTATAAATATGACATACACACCTAACATGAAAAATTTCTTCAAGTGGCGGTTGCAAATGAATTTTTAATAATAAAATTGCGGCAGTATTGTTAGAAGCATTATCAAAAGACATACACAATCCTTTTTGGTTAATATTATAAAATTGAACAACTTCGCTAATAGTACTACTTATAAACACAGCAGTATGACTCTGATCTTCATCATATTTAAAAGCGATAATACGTTTTTGCATGCAAAATAAATCATCTATCCAATGACATGTAATAGTCAAATAACCATTTCCATTAACAGCATGGCCAATATCAGAAGTTAGAGAAACTCTACAAGGAAGGTGTTCAAACAAATAACGTATGTATGTTTGATATTGACCATGCAATCTAAAAATATCAGCTCTACAAGTACTTCTAGGGATACCTTTAAATAAAGGATTATAAATTCTTTGAATATACATAATAAGATATGATGAAGAAGCAAAAGAAAAAGGTAGACAACCCAAAGCAATCATTTTTCCTAACTCCTCACGATCCTTCATTTTATTATATTTGATAAATCCTGCAGTAGTAGGGTTAAGAGTGGTTTGATTTCCATCACCATCAACGCCCCATTCTATGGGATGATCAACATTCCATCCACAGACGGACAGACAATCCGAGCGCACTATTCAAATCTTGGAGGATATGCTTACGCGCCTTAGTTATGGATTTTGGGGGTTTATGGGATTATCTTCTTTCATTAGTAGATTTCGCCTAGAAGAATAACTTTTAGTCAAGTATCTTGATGGCTCCTTAGGAGGCCTTATATAGGAGGACATGTCGTTTTCCAATTGGTTTATTTGAGCCTGGGAGGATAGGTTTTTTGGGCACTAACTTGGTCCGTGATACCTTAGAGAAGGTAAAATTGATCCAGGAGCGGCTTCATACAGCTTGGTCCAGGCAGAAGAGTTATGATGATAGGAAGGTTCGTGATGTTGCATATCTAGTGGGTGAGAAGGTTCTTCTTCTTCTTCTTCTTCTTCGGCGTTATATACGCACCGCCACCTGATCAGCTGGTATACGTTGATGATTTGCCCACAACGGTCGAGATGATATGATGAAATGCCCTAGAAGCTTGATGATGTTATGTACGCATATGCCTATGCATGTCATGCCATTTATACGAATATGCATGACATTATAAATATGAAATTATTCACAGAGCTATTTAGACTTACATGTTGAGTACATTATTTGTACTGACGTCCCTTTTTCTTTTAGATGCTGCATTTTATGCCCGCAAGTCCTGATAGATAGGTTGAGAGTCCTCCAAGTAGGCTATCAGCTCAGTGAAAGGTGTTAGCGCGCTCCATTTGCTCTGGAGTTGCTTATTTGGTCAGTAA
This sequence comes from Nicotiana rustica, assembly GCA_005239535.1. NCBI lineage: Eukaryota > Viridiplantae > Streptophyta > Magnoliopsida > Solanales > Solanaceae > Nicotiana > Nicotiana rustica. The sequence goes on along the minus strand of ML534906.1, from coordinate 76,926 downwards.
GATTACGACATGTGTTGATTGGTATGGCGAGGCCCTTTCCCAGCCTTTATGATATTTATGTACTCTTAGAGGCTTGTAGACTGATGCCATGTATACGTGTATGGCCTTGTCGGCCTAAGTTTCGAGTATATAAATGATCATGTTAGCCTTATAGGCCCGTATGCCATGTGTATAAGTTTCTATATCATGTTGGATCATCCCATGTACAGTATTCTCTTATGTTTAATCCCGGTTATTTTCTGACGGCCCTTCTGGCCCGCTTACCCATGATGGTACGATGCGAATGATATGTTACATTGGTACTCGGTTGAGTAAGGCACCGGGTGCCCGTTGTGGCCCATCAACCTTGGTCATGACAAAAGATTGTATTAGAGCAGTTCTTTCCTAGGGAGTCAACAAGTCATGTATAGTAGAGTCTTGTTTATGGGTGTGTTGTGCACCACACTTATAGTTTATGGGTGTGTTGTGCACCACACTTATAAGCAGGAGGCTACATGGCATTTATGACTGTCACTCTTTCTTCTTACTCTAGACCGTGTATTATATCTCAGTTGTACAAATTCAAATTCCTAAATTCTATTCTATTTGTAATACAACGATACCTACATCCACAAAGACTGTTGGTAAGAGACTGAATGTAGCTGTGGAAGAGTTGAGTCAGAGGAACTTGATTTGCATCATGCTTATGATGAGTAAATGTGAGGTCTTCAGCAGATCATGTGTTTACTAAGACGTTTAAGCTTCTTTATAAGGTGCCTTAAGGAAAGAATATCAATCCACTGATATGGTGAGAAGCAATGAGAGATTCAAAAGCTAGATACAAGTTTCAACAAGTAAAAGAAGCAAGGTGAAGAAGGGTACAAAACACCCAGTTAATGAAGATTATCAGTTTACAAATCAGACAGAGATATATAAGCATTTTGAATTACCTTCAACAATAACAAAGGTATGCACAATCGGCCACACGTATCTCAGTTATGCCCTATGAGAGCTAACATATATGGTTTAAGAGAAGGACGATATATCAGGATCTGGTTGGGGTTAGAGTAACCCAAAATGGTGAATGGATTGTTTGAGACACCCAACTGGTGCACTCTAGAATAGTATATCTTGATAAGAATATTAGAATGTTCAAATAAAAAATTACAAAGATAGGTACTGGAAGCCTGGAAAAGACATATATTACCTTAGTATGGATCCTGTCCCAAGTAGAGAGAGAATGTTAGGCAACCCGAAGAGCCAGTGGATGGAGAAAAGGGAACTAAAAGCAAAAGAATGTCTTGTCGAAGATTTCAGAATAAAGTGATAGACAGAAATGTTAGCGGGAAATAAGAAGAGAGTTAAAGAAGCATTATGAGCAAGACGTGATATATGGATGATAGAGATATACAAAAAAATAACGGTATTATAGCGTGTATAGTCAAGTAAAGGAAAAACCGAGAGATGAGGAGTCTTGAGACAACAAAAGAGTATAGGCCATAAAGTTGTATCCTCATTTCGAAAAATAAGTTCTGACTCCAACGCGACTACCATAAGGAAAAGTTAGACCCCAGAGTAATAGAAATAAATATGATTGGTGAACAAGATAAACTAAACAAGAATTAGGGGCTGAGGCATCATGAGAATTTCATAGATTGCGTCCTAACGATAATAGAATCGACGACAGAAGAATAACCTTTAAAGGTCATTAAAGAAGACGATTTCCTAAAGTAAGTAATGTGAGCAAAGTGAAGCTTAAGGGACTATGTGTGCTAGTTACACTAGGTGTCACCCTTGTAAGTAAGAAATTTCGTTATCCTTGGTACAATTTGATTACCGCAAGGCGAGTAAGTTTGACGACATAAACTGATGGGCTGCGACAGGCACCCGGTACCTTACTCAACTAAGTACAACCGTGTATACGGCTAAGATCGGAGAGCCCGAATTTACGGTCATTACGGCGCTCAAAAGGATCGAATGTTCGAGTTTTGGCATCGAAGGGGCATATTGAAGGTCCTCGACCTCGGGGTAGTTCAAATCGAACTACCAACGTGGAAATGCGGGAAACTCCCAAAAGGCACGTGGTCAAAGCTGGCCAAGTACGTAAAATAGTACAAGCTCGTACCATGACATTAAATGGTTGTACCAACCATCTCTCTTTGTATTAATTACACATGTACTATGCTGTGATTCCCCCTCATATATAAAGGGGACCCTTGTTACTTTGTAAGACACATGATATTCAATACAAGAACAAGAACATCCTCTTCTCTATAACTAAAGCATTCTCTACAATTGTTCCATTGATTTATTGCCTTTCATTTATTGTGTTCATTAGTTTTTCTTCATTTATTACACATTATTAATCACAAATAGACCATTTACGAGGCCTTCAATACTGTTGTATCATTCCCGACAGCCCCTTGTCAAGCTCTTAAGCTCGATCTCGAGGCCCATTCCGATCGACCTCGAGACCAGTTTTTCCGCCGCTCGGTTTGCATAATCTCGTTGCCCTATGCTCTTATTTCGTTTTCTCACTTATCACCTAGCATCTACTGCCTAAAAAACTGATATTAAAAATAGATCACGTATTTTTAGAACCACATTATCAAGTATAATTGTAATTACCATTTTCAAGGTAAACAATTTGGTACCCACCGTGGGGCTAAAAATAATAATGATTGTTTTAGTGATGGTTTTCTAAAAAAACATGTTATTCTTTACACTTTTTCTTGTCCAAGAATCTTCAATTTCGGGTCAGAAAATTTGTAACTCAATAAACGCACATGAAAACAACGGCCATGAGGATCATGGGGAGAATGGCACAACTGCTTCAAGTGCCGGTGTGCCACCGCAAAACCCTGAAGGGCACCAGTGCAAATCCCTGTCGATGAAGTCTCACGCAACTCTCAACATGTCGATGTGAGCTCTCATACAGGCAGAAGTGTGCGTGAAGGAGGCCAGCGTGAATCGCATGGAGCTCCTGCTCAAAGGGAAAGGGAAGTTAGCCTTCTTGTCAGTTTTGAGATGTTGCAAGTGCAACAGGTGGCTATTACTCAGCTACAAAGCCATTAGAGAACCCCAAGCACAACACTATCAAAAACGTCTCATCGAGTCGAACAAGCACCAGAAAGGTCGAGCAATAATGGGTTAGCAGCCGACCCCTCCATTATGAAGATACTTGAAGACCTCGTAAAGAGGATTGAATCGGGCGAAAAGAAGATATAAGCTAACGACAAAAAAATGGAGACCTATAACTTGAGGGTCGATCAGATCCCGGGCGCACCCTTGATCCTGAAGGGTGTAGATTCAAAAAATTTCATGCAAGAGTCATTCCCATCAAGTGCAACCCTGAAGCCCATCCCGAAGAAATTCAGAATGCCCAATCTTCCGATGTACAACGGAACCTCGGATCCCAATGAGCACATTACTGCCTACACTTGTGCTGTGAAAGGGAACGACCTAAGAGATGACGAGATCAAATCCGTCCTATTGACAAAATTTAGAGAACCACTGTCCAAAGGGGCCATGATGTGGTATCATAACCTAGCCCCGAACTCGATAGATTCATCTGCCATAATGGCGGACTCCTTTATGAAGGTACATGTTGGTGCCATCAAGGTCGTTACGAGAAAATCTGACGTCTTCAAAATCAAACAAGGGGAGAATGAGATGTTAAGGAAGTTCATATCCCGCTTTTAATTGGAACGAATGGAATTACCACCGATCTCCGATAATTGGGCGGTACAAGCCTTCACTCAGGGCTTGAATGAACGAAGATCGATAGCTTTAAAACAGCTGAAGAAAAATTTAATCAAGTACCCCACCGTAGTTGGGGCGGATGTACACAGCTTGTATCAGTCGAAGATCACGGTCGAGGACAACCAATTGGAAGCCCCCCCAGGCTCGCTATGTCCTATCAGAGTCTTAACAAAGGAACCGAGGCTTCTAGAAGGAGAGCCAAGGCCAAACAAAGAAGGGTATCAACCGTACATAGAAATCGGAGAAATATCCCGACGCGTAACATACCTCGAAGTGACCAAAGGATAGACCGATGACAGAATCCTCGGGGACTTGTGAGCAAAGAAGGGTTCGACAGGCACACAGGGCCGCTAGAGGCACCCCGACTATTTGAGTACAACTTCAATATCGATCTTTCAGACATCGTATCGTCCATAAGTAAGATCAGGGATACCAGGTGGCCAAGACCCGTGCTATTAGATCCTTCACAGAGGAACCCCAACTTGGTATGTGAATATCACGATACCCTCGGTCATAGGATTGAGGGTTGCAGACAGCTTCGAGAAAAGGTGGCCCGACTAATTAGAAAAGGGCACCATCGAGAGGTCCTTAGCGACCGAGCTAAAAACCAATTTCGGGAAAGAGAGGCAAGCAAGAAAAATGAAACAAAATAACCACGACACGTAATCCACCTGATTATGTGTGGAGTCGACGTCCCTTAGGGACCCGTTTTTAAGCAAACAAGAGTATCCATCTCCAGAAAAAAATGAACTCAGAGCTACATACCTGAAGACGCCCTTTCATTCAGCGAAGAGGACATCGAGACCTTGTCTCAACCTCATAATGACGCACTGGTAATTTCTTTTCTTTTGAATAAATTTCAAATTAAACGTGTGTTCATGGATTCAGGTAGCTCGACCAACATAATTCGTTGAGGGTAGTAGGGCAACTGCGGTTGCTCGACCATATCATTCCCGCCTCTCGAGTCCTCAATGAATTCAACATGGCGAGCGAGATAACGAAAAGGGAAATCATCCTCCTAGTCAACATGGCCGGTACAATTCAAGATACCAAGTTTCATGTCATCGAAGGTGACATGAGATACGATGCATTACTTGGAAGGCCATGGATTCACAATATGAGGGCGGTGCCGTCAACCCTTCATCAAATGATGAAGTTTCCTACGAAGGATGGAGTAAAAATAGTATACGGAGAGCAGCACGCAACAAAAGAAATGTTTGTAGTGCACGATGTGGTGAGGATACCTTCTATATCGATTGAGCCAAAAAAAAAGAAAAGCAAACAGCCGAGTAACAATCTCAAACTGCATCCTCGTATGAACGGATAAAGGATTGTGTTGCATATTCGGAACGGATAACCAAAGAATATCGAGGCTTGAACGCCACCACAACTAAGGTACACTCCTCTCCCTCTTTCTATCACACTTTACACTAACCTATGTGCAGGAGTTCGATTGAAAGGAATTGAAGCACCCTCCAGCTCGAAGACCTTAGGCTTTAAAGCACGCGTTGTACTCTTTTTCCCTCGCATCGGATTTTATCCCAAATGGGTTTTACCGAGGAGGTTTTTAATGAGGGAACATCCATATGCTATTATGTTGGCCGAAGAGGGTCTCGACAGGAGAACAATGTACAGGACCAAACAGTCGAATGAACCGTGTCAACATAGAATAATCGAACCCTCGATGATGAAAAATGTGTACTTGTACCAAGTAATCAGAGAAGAATCTTTTATCAAAACACTTCGTGCGTCAAAGAAGTCTGTTATTTTCACAAGAAACGGCCCAAGGGCCAAAAGTTTACCGACCACTCAGGGACTGCCCTCGACAGTCACCCCATCGAGTCACCAAAAACTCGAAGCTGTAAGACCTCAGGGCTGGCAACTTCGAGCACATAAGCCCTCCATAAGGCAATATCACAGTGTAAGCCCTCCAGGAGGCAATATCACCAGCATAAGCCCTCCATGAGGCAATATCACCGACATAAGCCCTCCATGAGGAAATATCGACTCCGACTCAGGGACTCTCCTCGATAGTCGGCTCATCAAGCTATCTAACTAGAAGCCGTAAGACCTTAGGGCCGACAACTTCGAGCTCATAAGCCCTCTATGAGGAACCAATAAAAGCCCTCCACGGGGCAACGTCAAAACTGTAAGACCTCAAGCAAGGCATGTACAAAGTTGTAAGACCTTAAAAAGGCATAATCCCGATATTAAAGTCAAGGCTATACATTCAAACTTGTAAGACCCCTAGAAAGGCATACCCTCAATATAGACGCCAAGACTATCTCTCTCAGGGACTAAAAGGCTACGACCAAATACAATGACCACGGTCATAAGGCTTCGACCAAACTAACGCGACTCGGAGATGTCCGACTGTTGCCATAAAATCACATGCCTCCAATCACTTCGAAAAACTTCGAAAAGAACCGGTTAAAGGTCGTACCGACCTAAAGCGTAAGAGCCCAAGTCGCCAGCTACATTAAAGGTTGTACCGACCTAAAATGTAAGAGCCCAAGTCTCTAGCTACACCGAAGGTCGTACCGACCTAACCCGTAAGAGCCCAAGTCGCTAGCTACAGGTTGTACCGACCCAAAGCGCCTCAGGGCCGATATAAAACCTTAAGGGCCGATGAGCCCCAGTCGAAACCCGACTCGGAGACTGAGCCAGGAACGGTTAACTAAAGCGCCTAAAGGCCAAATGCATAAGAGCCCAAGTCACCAGCTACAGGTTGTACCGACCCAAAGAGCCTCAGGGCCGATTTAAAGACCTAAGGGCCGATGAGCTCAAGTCGAAACCCGACTCGAAGACTGAGCCCAAGATGGTAATTAAAGCGCCTAAGGGACAAATGTGTAAGAGCCCAATTCGCCAGCCTAAAAAGCCTCAGGGCTAATTTGTAACCCCAAGGGTTTCATCTCAAAGTCCAATTCACCGGGCTAATTATCGACAAGAAAATCAGAGAAACCAGAGAATATTTCATATATATATATATACATGTGTGTGTGTATTACAAATACATATTTACAACTCTCCCGCAGGAGCCTCATGCGAACACTATAGAAGAAAAACTAGTATTCTCTAGGGACCAACTCCCTCGGAAGCCCTCAAATACCAGCATCGGCACCGGGAGAAAGGAAAAACTCGGCGTCGATCTCATCCTCCTTGGTCTGGTTTATCTCTTTCGAGAAATCAAAACCCCTAGCGTGAATCTCTTCAAGAGTCTCCCTCCGAGACCTACATCAGGAATACTCATTGCCCCTCCTCTCTCTGTCAAAATATCCTCTCAGCTCAGCCCGGGCATCGACATCATCTTTCAAATAAATGGCCACTTTCTTATCGGCCTTCGCTCGAACTTCTTTAGTTTTAGCCCAGGCGTCCACGACCTCGATCTTCATATTCAAAAGATCAGTCTCGAGCTTGGAAATATTGCTCGTCTGAATCAAACTACTTTCTCAAGCATTGCAAAGTTGTACCTCGATGGAAGAAGCCTTGGCCAAGGCATTCCTTTGGGCCGCAACATGAATGCCTACTCTGCGCCTTCAATGCATGGCATTCAGAATTCACTTGCCCAACCTCGCTCGAAAGGCGTTCCAGTGTCTCAATTTTTCTCTGCGGCTGAAGCACCGAAACATTAGTTTTTAAAACGGGAAAGGGAGCATGCACTCCTTCAGGATAAGGGCTACCTGACGCTCGAGATTGCCTTCAAAGTTTCGACTCCGATGCATCTCCGTCCGAAGATGTATCAACTCTTTCGTCTTCTTATTGCAAAGAAGCTTGAGAGATTTTTCCTTGCCCAAAGCTTCCTGCAACCTGGTCTCAAAACGAAGCAGCTCGAACTTGAGTATGTCAAAAACCTAGAGAAAAAAAAAGCTTCAGTTCAAAGAACGAAGATTCATAGCTTAAAAGCCAACAAGGCCGATCAAAACTCACCTTTTCCACTTATTATACTCCCTCGGCTCCGAAGTCGGCGACCCTTCCCTCTCCTCGAAGGGGCACAGTATCATCTTCGAGAATCCACCAACACCAGTGGTAGTAGAGTTAGTACACATAAAAGGAAACATTCTTCGAAAGGGTAATCACATAGCTCATACCGTGGTGATTTTCTTCCCATCTGCCCTTCGAAAGATCTCGCCACTTGCTTTCATCATAGGTCGACGAAGCTGCCAGTCTACGAGTCTAGTCCGCAAGATCGGGGATCTCTTCTGGCATCCACGGAGCCGCTGAGAAAAAGAAAGAAACATTCTTATAAATCAACCAAAGCAAAAGTCACTAAGGTACGACATAAATTACGTTTGAAGTTCCATATCTCGGGAAACGGCAGGAACTCTGCAGGAATAATATCGATGGTCCTCACTCGAACAAAACGACTCATCTATCCTCCATTCTGGTCCTCGTGGTTGTTGGCAATAAAGGGCCTCGTGGATCTGCGTTGTAACGCAATCAGGACCCGACAATCTTGAGGCTGATATAGTCTAATAAGGTGGATAAGGGTAAACTCGAGCTCAGCCTTTTCGGTAAAGTACCTCATCATCAGCACTATCCCCCAAAAGGAGGGATGAATCTGAGCCAGGGTGACTCGGTACCTCTTGCAAAACTCGAGCACAAGGCGATAGAGGGGACCCAATGTGAATGGGTACATATACACGGTGAATAATCCTTATGCATAGGTCATGATGTTCTCTTCTCGAGAAGGTATCTGCAACATCACATTTTCTCCCTAGCCGGAGTCTCCCCTTACGGCCTCGAGGTGGTTTTGTTCTATTGATCGGATGAACCTCGACGCATTCTCTCTCGATTGCCCGAGGCATCGAAGGGTTTCTCTAGTGCAAAGTCATTCTTCAAAGAAAAGAAGCTCGAGGTTAACTCGCCGTACATCAGCGGTATACCACCCGCCGGGCAAGATGTAGAGGTAAGGTTTTCCTCTTCTTGGTGAACATATTCGATCACGGCAGCCATAACTACTCGAGCAAAGGTAAAGAGGAAGAGATGAAAATAGTTTCGCAAGATGAGAAAAGGAAGAGAACATTGAAAGGAAAGCTAGTTTTGCAAAGTTGCAAGACTTAGAAAGAAGAGGAAGCAAGAATATATATAGAGCAAGCGGTGGCTATTCAACTACTTTGAAAACCATTTAATTCTGATAAAGTTGTCATAACATTTGGGGAAGTGTACCGGTGGGGCCGCCTCGGTCACTTCACGGTCATGTCACATAAATGACACTGTCGCAAAGTGTTCGAAGGATCGAAGCTCCCATGCCGACCTAACCTTGAGAAGGTGTCCGATCTCGAGGGTATCTACTATTGCAAGTAGTGGTTCCGAAGGGCTAAAAACCAAAGCTTGAAAGTCAACTTTTGCGTAAACATTGCAGGACAAAGTTTGGGAGATGTGTAACAACGAGATATTTTATTTCAAAAAATGCATTTACAAGGGTGTTTCTATAAAAATTCCCTCGAGGGTCCCATATACAGAAAAGGAAAAAAGCAAAACAATAGGAGAATCTACTCTTTGGCTTCGCTGCTGTCCGAGCCGCTTTCAGAGCCCTCATCCGACGTAGTCGGCATTGCCGATTCTTGGCTTCTTCGATCTCGACAGAAATATCGACGCCCTTAGCGCTCACTTCCTCAAGGGCTTTCCTCCTGGCTTGTGTGCAAGCATGAGAAACTGCCCGAGCCAATTTTAGGTCGCCTTCTCAAATAGCTCCCTGGCCCGGTCATTCGCAGCAGTAACATCTCTCTTGTATGAGGATACAAACTCATAGGTCTCATACTTGGCCGCAGATAGTGCAACAACCTCCTCCTGAGCACCTCAAAGAAGGTCCTTCTTCAATCGAGGATAGCTTCCCCGAAACGCGTCCCTCTCCGAAGCCGCGATATCATTCAGCCGAGCCAGCTCGAGGATTTTGGCATCCTTGGCCGCAATATCCTCTTGGAGCCGCTCCACCAGGGAATCCTTCCACCTAATATGAAAAGCATAGAAAAAAAGTCGATCAACACCAAACATTGCAATTAAAAATAAAATTGAGGATACCAGAATACCTGCTCGATGAAGTCGGCCCTCTCTCCGAGCCTGCCCTGAGGTTGATCAATTCCTCCTATTTTCGGTCACATAGAGCCTCCAGCTCGACCGACTCCGACATAAACTTCTCAAGCTCCTCTCCACGATGAGTCAACTCATCTTGAATCTTGGAGAAGGCTTGGTCATACAACTTCTTGACCTATAACACATAGGAAGAACATTAGAAAGCAAGAGTAGAAAGGTGAAAAAAAACATATTATTTCGAGAATATCAACTGCTTTTGAAGCTTCTCGGCCTCCTCGAGGGCAACGGGGGCGTCAACATCGGTCTCCTCCTCTACCCCTTCAAAATAGTCTCTAAATGCATCATCCTCTCCATGAAAGGTCTCCAAACCGGGAACGTTCCTGACTTGGGCATCTCGTATCTCCCCTGGAGAAAACAACGGGCCTGAGTGAAATCCGCCAGCAATATCAGCCTCCATCGAGGCTTCTTCCCGACAAACTCCAGTAGCAAGCCCTCCGAGCTCATCAACACAGACTGTGTCGTGGAGAGGAAGAATCTACGGGGCCTAAGGTAAAAGGGTATGTGTATACGGTGAGAAAGACAGCCTTATGTGTGACTATGTTTTTGTCAGCTATAGGGATTTCCACTCGGGCCGCCTCCCCCCAATGGCAGTTGGATTTTACCCTCTCTGTATCAGATACTACACTTATATATCAAGACATGGGCTCGCATCGGCCCGGTGTAGAAGGGGGTTTTTCAATCGTGAAATCGGAGATGGTGTCGAAAGGGCCAGGGATGCATTGCTCGATGGTAGGAGGAGTTCTTGACTTTCCCTTAGACGGGCGTGATGAAGAAGCGGCTCCCTCCTTTTGAGGTAACGTTTTGGTAGTTTTTTCCATGGTTATAATTGAGTTTTGAAGAGAGAAGATAAAGAAGAAAACACAGATGGAAGGTAAGAGTGGAAAACACTTAGTAAAAGTTTGAAGATTTTAAGAAGATGTAAAATTATGAAAAGGCAAGTGATTGGAGTATTTGTAGAGGCCCTTTGGACATGCATTGAAGCGGAAATGTTGAACCAGTAACGATTCATGGGCTTCTCGAGAATTGTGTTGACGGCGACCTCTGTGCACCTTTTTATGTCACATCATTTGATGCTCTGAAGAGACTGACGTCATAATAGGGATGTCGAAGAGGCAAAAAGTCAAGACCATTTCTTATCACTTAATTCTAAGAAACGGGGGGACTAACTATATACGGCTAAAATCAGAGAGCCCGATTTTACGGTCATTATGGTGCTCAGAAGGCTCGAAGGTTCGAGTTTTGGCATCGAAGGGGCATATAGAAGGTCCTCGACCTCAGGGTAGTGCAAATCGAAGACCAACGTGCAAAGGTAGGAAACTCCCAAAGGGCACGTGGTTAAAGTTGACCAAGTACGCAAAATAGTACAAGCCCGTACCGTGGAATTAATGGATGTACCAACCACCTCTCTTTGTATTAATTACACATGTAATATGTTGAGATTCCCCCTCATATATAAAGGGAACCTTTTCACTTTGTAAGATACATGATATACAATACAAGAACAAGAGCATCCTTTGCTCTTTAACTAAAACATTCTCTACAATTGTTCCGTTGATTTATTGCCTTTCATTTATTGTGTTCATTAGTTGCTCTTCATTTATTACACGTTATTAATCACAAATAGACCATTTATGAGGCCTTCAATACTGTTGTATCATTCCCGACAACCCTTTGTCAAGCTCTTAAGCTCGACCTCGAGGCCCATTCCGACCGACCTCGAGACAAGTCTTTTCACCGCTCGATTTGCATAATCTCGTTGCCTTACGCTCTTTTTTCATTTTCTCATTTCTCACCTAGCATCTACTGCCTAAAAAACTAGTATTAAAATAGATCACGTATTTTTAGAACCACATAATCATGTATAATTGTAATTACCATTTTTAAGGTAAACAAACCATAACGTATATTTTTCGTATCATGCTATCATAGGTAAATGGGACGAAAAGACTGCTATGGGATACTAGAATAAAACATGTAATATCCATTTATACATATGACATACGGACCTATAAGAGAGAAATGATCACTCGTACACTGAACATAGGCCGACAAGGCCATACAATCTTTTACGTACATGACATATATCTACAAGCCTCTAAGAGTAGATAAATACCATAAATATCGGGACAAGGCCTCGCCATACTAAACAATACACTTCCAAATCATAATGACCAAATAAGCAACTCTAGAGGAAATGGAGCGAACCAACATTTTCCACTTAGTTGATAGCCTACTTGGAGGACTCTCGACCTATGTTTCGGAACCTGTGGGTATAAAATGCAGCTTCCCCAGGCAAAAGGGATGTCAGAAAAATAATGTGTCGAGTATGTAGGGAATGAAAATCAGTAAATAATGGACATGAGACAAACATGGAGTAAAAGACTCGACATGTAAGTCTGAATAGCTCTGCAAATCATTTCATATTTATAATGTGATGCATATGCATATTAATGTCATGTCATGCATAGGTATATGCGTTCATAACATCATCAAGCCTCTGAGGGTATCCCATCATATCATCTCGTCCACTTTGTGTAAATCATTAACGTATACCAGCTAATCAGGTGGTTGTGCGTATATAATGCCGTAACATTTTCACATATCCCATATACATATATACACGTATAGAACACCATCTTGTCATGGATAATGTACATGTGTAAATGAATGCAATGCATGAGAAGTACGTCAACAAAATTTCTCGGAACGTCATAAGACCATTATGCCTCTGATTAATATCATGAAATAAACTTTATCAACTTACGTATTTTAAAATCGATGAACAGACGATAGAATAAAAAGACATATGGGGAATCAAGTACATAGGAATCTCTAGTATTTCTATGAATAGAGTCATTTATGGAAGTTGTGCATTTACTCGTTTCATTTGTATCGTATGGATCATGCCAAAAAGAAAGAAGTAATAGCCTTAACATACCTGAACCGGTTCTCTTGACAATCCCTCTAACACACGCCAATTTCGACAAAACACGTAACGGCGGATCGAATTAGGGGAGAATCCACATGATATTCTTGAGAAAGATTGGATTGTACTCCCTTAGAATCGCAAAATCCCCCTGTTATTATACTAAGAAGTTTCGTATGACTTTCTTGCTGAAGCTAGTAACGTTGCTATGAAGATAAATATGTATCTCTTTTGTGAAATTTATCATAATCTCATATGAATTTTTTGAATTTGAGAATTCTTTCATGGCTTTGTTGAAGTTGAACGTTTCCCTTCCCATCTCTTTGCGAATTTGTATTTTCTATGGCTTTAGCCAAGAGTCCCTTTAAAGGTGCCACCAATCTTCATAACATCCTTAGTCACCTTAGGCTTGATTAAGCTTCACACATACTGCCACGTTGGGAGAACTTCTTCTTATCCAAATTATGCTCAATTAATTAGTTAATCTCTCATTAAAAATAAATAATTACCCAATTATCCACATAATTAAGAATTATCTCAAATTACTAAAAATAATACTCACTTTTAACATACTTTATACACCTTACTATCATGGTCATGTGGTACTTTGTATGGCACTAGTCCATAAATACCGGGTATTATAGCTCAGATCGTATTTTATCCCAAAATGTCAAACTTCGACGAAACTCATTTTCTTCGATTCGCTTACCCTCTCAGCTTCATGAATTTACTTATAACTTGTTTGAAATAGTATAATACTTATAACCTCAAAATAATCTCATTCCCGAGCTTACATCGATTAACTTACGACGAAACTTTAGCGTACAAAAATGCGGGATGTAACATCTCATTTTCAAGCTTTCATCAATTTACTTATGGCGTGCTTTCACGTACGAAAACATGGGGTGTAATTGTAAGGGTCATCGATGATGTGAATAGATGCCAAAGATGAAGAGGTAAAACATCTATAGGTGGATCGTCGTAGCTCTAAATCTTAGTAATCCCTTAAATGGGGGAATATGTAGTGATGTGGCACTAACTCAGAATTAAGTGGTTCTAGTAACTATAGAATGATAAAAGAAGAATGTGGTAAGAATGCGAAAGTGATAAGATTGCACTTATTCAAATCTTACAGATATGATATGATTCCAGAACATTATGCAAGCACCACGTCAAGGAAAGGAAGTAAGGGTTCCTACCCGAGATGTTATTGATAAATAAGGAATTCAGTGCTAGACGTAAGTTAAGACAAAGGGAATAACCCAAGAGGGATTACGTGGAATATAGATATGAGAATGGACCAACGAGCAGTTATTAGTTGATTTAGGAAGAGTCTAGTTATGGCTAGACAAGAGGTTACATATAAGTAAACAGATCATGCAAGATAAATGTAGTGAACCCCAACATGGGGAATTGAATCTCGCAGATATGATATCGTGATCCTTGAGAAATATTCAGATAGGATTTGGGGTAGTCAAAGGTGTTGTATAAGTTTTACGAAAATAAAAGAGTGTGCCACTGAGAAACAGTTAAAATTTAAGTACAGAGACAACCCTACGAGCACAAGGGCATGGAGGTAAGTAAGTAAGGATACTTACAGCTGAGAAAGAACATAAAAAATCCCGTCGGGTAAATGATATAATAAGCTCACAGCTTTACAAGAGTCAGAGGGTCTTCCCTAAGTACTACAATGAAAGATTAGTTGAGGAAATAAGGAAAAAGGCTTCAACCTAAGCACAATGACCTAAAGAGGAAATGGTCTTGTAACAACAGTCTCACAAAAACATTGTATGCACCCCATAAGAAAGTGGCACCTATCACGGCTAATAAACAGGAAGAAGAAAAATATAAAAGGTGATATTCAAGATCATACGAGTTGTATGGAATACCAATATGTGCAGCCACTAAGATAATCCAAGTATTCATGCAACAAGTTGCAGAATGACGAGGAAAAACAATTGCTTGCATTTAAAGAAAGTTGAGAATGAACGAAAGGAATTATTCGATCAATGATCCAGAGATAATTACATTATGAATGCACCTAAGATTTTAGAGTATTATCCATGCAGCATATATATTGACAATCATACAGCCGGAGAAGACTCTGGTATAAATTAAAAGAAAGAATCGAGTCTAGGTCATAGAAAAATGATTGAGTTGTTAGATTATAGTATCACAGATATTCCATAGCATCCATGATAGGTTAAAGTAAAAACTAATACCATGAGCCGCAGATCCGAAGATAACTTAAGCCTACATAAAGGTTGATCATAAGGAAGAGGAAACTAAGGAGTTACATCAACTAAGTAAATCAGGAGTCTCATTATTGGACCCAGAAAATTATAGAAATCGTGATTGACAACATTACAGAATCACTCTTAATATCAGAGGTACAAGAGAGATACTACAGTAGCCATATTCTATAACGGCTCTACGATAAAGCTAGTTAGAAGAGTACCACCCTCATAAGAAGTCAGTATGAAGCTCCCACTGGATTGTGTATGCACCAGAGGTGCAAGTATTATAATGGAGCTTCAAGTTGTGGATGTGAATTATACCTATGTGGAAGAGAGGTCATGAAAGAGATAGAAGTTGTGATGTGAGATTTTAAGGTAAGTAAGGTAAAGGTGAATACCGTACGAGATATTCACATGCGGAAAGTTGTGTATAGTCCATACTTCAGATAGAAGGCTATAAGCATTGGGATTCATTATTCAGGAATGATAGAGGCATTATCAGTGGCATATCTTCCAGCCCATGGTTTCTAGGTACTGAGAGGTCTAGTTAAGAGAGTAAAGAAGAGTTAGAGAAGATGTGATGTCTCGCTTGATGTTCCATAATAACATAAGGAAATATATGGTGCAAGCAAGTTGAAGGGAGGTTGTGAGTAGTATAAATAGATATGTGTAGGTCGCAAGCTAAAGTATGGTAGAGCGACAAGGTTTTTGGAAGGCAGGAGTAAGGATAAGAAAAGGCGAGTGAGAAGGCGACGAGGATGGATAAGTCCTCGGGATTAAGCCTATGAAAACAAGATAGCTGATGGTTTCTCTAAGTTATAGAAAGCTCAGTATAGCTTGTATGAACTCAAAGGATTCTAAGACTAGTAGCATGTAAAAGAGATGGAATGCTGCCCTGGTAGTAGAATGAGGGTGTAATTCTAATAAATAAAGGACGACGTTAGGGCCTTCGATTGGGTAATGATTCGAAGAATAAAAAAGGGATTTTATGAATTGTACAGGATTAAAATACCCACGTATGGTGAATCTCATTGAGACGCTATGAAATACGATTATGAAGCATGGTATCGCCCAACGTGGATCACTCTAATCATTTTAGATATTCCCCGATGATACATGAGCCCTAGTGGCAGTGTTACATAAAAGGTCAAGTTATCAATGGTAAATTATAGATCAATATTGAGGTGAACCAACAACAAATGGATAGAATTTACAAAGTATAAGATGAGTTTTGTCTGTCATACTTAATATTAACAGTAATGAGGAAGCATTAAAGGACTTAGACTTATACAAGGAGTTTGGTAGCAGACCTCATTAACAGTAATTCGAAGTAAGAGTTATGGGATAATATGACCTACTTAGATGCAGTAAAGTCATACAGATGGATAACTGGGTTTATGAAATAAAATATAGCAATATTCGTAAGTTCAACAAAGTACCGAGCAAAGAATTTCAGTATAACTAGAGGTTCCCAAAGGGAAAACTTGTCATAGTTATGCATATGTTCACAATGTGCGGCCTATAGATTGGATAAAAGTTGGAGAGAAGAGCCGCATAGGTGCACATGTAAGGAAAAAGTTGTACAGGTTGCATGACATAAGGTAGCAACAGTTATGACATTAGAAGAATTCCGACAGCAAGTCGTGGTGTGAGAAAGAGGCCTAAAGGGGGGAATGCCACTGCCTTTAAATTTAATCACAGAACAGTTGCCTAGATGGCAAGGAGAGTACTAAAGTATTTGTAAGAGCTATAGGTGCATCAATCAAAGGGGGGAATGATGTTACACCCCATGTTTTCGTACGTGAAAGTACGCCATAAGTAAATTGATGAAATCTCGAAAATGAGATGTTACATCCTGCATTTTCATACGTTAAAGTTTCATCGTAAGTTGATCGACATCAGCTCGGAAATGAAATTATTATGAGATTATAATTATTGCGATATTTCAAATAAGTGATAAGTAAATTAGTGAAGGTGAGAGGGTAAGCGAATCGAAGAAAATGAGTTTGTCAAAGTTTGACAATTTGGGATAAAATACGGTCCAAGCTATAATACCTCGTATTTATGGACTAGTACCATACAAGGTACCACATGACCATGATAGTAATGTGTATAAAGTGTGTTAAAAATAAGTAGTATTTTGAGTAATTTGAGACAATTCTTAATTATATTGGTAAGGGATTAATTTTTTATTTTAGTGGGAAATTAGCCAATTAATTAGAAGATTAGAGGGTAAATCTTTGGTGAAAATAACCCCCAACATGGCAGCAAGGAACCACCCCAAACAATGACTCTTGGTTAAGTGGATAGGTGGCATTTGGAGGATTTTTGTGGCAAACTCATCACCTCAGTGGGGCCCACACCCACTAAGGTAAAATACATCTCGAAAATTGCAAGAGAGACATATCCAATCTTCATAGCAAAGTAAAATGCTTCAACAAACTCATAGAAGTGATAGCAACGTGATTTGCTACAAAATCCATACAAGACTACTTAGCAACGTGAGAATTGCGATTATAAGGGAGTACGGTGAAATCATTCTCAAGAATATCATACGTATTTTTCCCTACTTCGATCCGCCGTTACATGTTTTATCGCAATTGATATGTATTAGAGGGATAGTCAAGAGAATTGACTCGGGTATGTTAAGGCTACCCCTTATTTTCTTTTGGCACGAACCATATGATACAAACGAAATGAACAAATGCACAACATTCATAAATAACTCTATTCATAGAAATACTAGAGGATCCTATGTTTTTGATTCCCCATGTGTCCTATTATTCTATCATGTATTCATGGGTCTCAGAAAATACGTAAGTTGATAAAGTTTATTTTAGGATATTAATCAAAGGTGTAATAATTTTATGACATACCGAGAGATATTATTAACACACTTCTTATGCATTTTATACATTTATACATGTACATTTACCCATGACCGGATGACGTTATATACGCGTATATTAAATGTATATGGGATATGGGAAAATGTTACGACATTATATACGCACCACCACTTGATCAATTGGTATATGTTGATGATTTGCCCATAGTGGCCAAGATGATATGATTGGATACCCTTAGAGGCTTGATGATGTTTTGTACGCATATACCTAAGCATGGTATGACATTTATATGCATATGCATGACATTATAAATATGAAATCATTCACAAAGTTATTCACACTTACGTGTTGAGTCTTTTATTCCATGTTTCTGTCATGTCTTTTATTTACTGGTTTTCATTCCTTACATAACAGTACATTATTTGTAATGACGTACCTTTTTCCTGGGGACGTTGTGTTTCATACCCGCAGGTCCCAATAGAAAGGTTGAGAGTCCTCCAAGTAGGCTATCAACTCAACGGAAGGTGTTAGTGCGCTCCATTTGTTCCGGAGTTGGTTATTTGGTCAATATGATTAGGACATGAGTTGATTGGTATGGTGGGGCCCTGTCCCGACCATTATGATATTTATGTACTCTTAGAGTCTTGTAGAAGATGTCATGTATACGTGTATGGCCTTGTCGGCATATGTTTTGAGTATATAAATGATCAAGTAGGCCTTATAGGCCCGTATGTCATGTGTATAAGTTTCTATATCATGTCGGGTCATCCTATGTCCGGCATTCTCTTATGTTTAATCCTGGTTATCTCCTGACGGCCTTTCTGGACCACTTACCTATGATGGTACGATGAGAAAGATATGTTACGTTAGTACTCGGTTGAGTAAGACACTGGGTGCCCATCGCGGCCCATTAGCCTGGGTCATGACACATTAGGTGACGCGCGAGCGCTGGTTGGAGACTACAAGGTATCCCTGTGGTCCCATTCGCATGCCTCGCAGTCCGCATCTTTAATTTAATCTCTATGGTCTATGTATTCCGAACATCATTGTATTATTCGAGACTTGGTATGATATAGAGCTTATGACTCAGTATTACCGGGTTTTGGGCAATGGCTAATAGTACCCATGTTTGGTAATCGTATAATATTTCTTAGCTTTTAGTAAGTCTATTATTTTTACAATCAGATTGGAGTCATCATGTTATATGCTTGCCTAGTCCTAGGAAGTAGGTGCCATCACAACCCCGCAGTGGGATTTTGGGTCGTGATGAGTTGTTATTATAACTCTAGGTTCATAGGTTCTACGAGTCATAAGCAGGTTTAATATGGTCTTGCAGTTCGGTATTGACACATATGTATTTATCTTCGAGAGGCCACAAAAATATTAAGAAACTTCACTTCATTCATCCTATCGTGCGGATTTATTCATTTTAGAGTTTGAGCCTTTGTTTTTCTATTCCCTCATAGATGGTGAGGACATGACCAGCAGTTACTGATTATGCTACCCCCAGGGCTGGTATTGATAGGGGCCAGGAAAGAGGTTGAGGCCAAAGAGGGTCACGTGCTACAACTAGAGAACCTTCCAGAGAAGTAGCAAAGGACCCACTAGTAGCTCTGGTTGGGGAGCAGCTTGTTGCTAACCCTGGACTTCAGGAGACATTGGCGAACTTTCGAAGCATGATTAGTACCTTGGCTCAGGCGGGATCGATCCCAGTTGCACCAGTTGCTTCTCAAGCTGGGGGAGAAACTTAGACTCCCCTCACCTATACCTAGAGCAGCAGGCTCATGTTGATCAAGCTCCGAGTGTTATGCTAGTGCAGCCCATGATTGCACTTCAGCCCGAGGTCAGGTCAATGGCATCAGAGAAGGAGCAGAAGAGGTTAGAGAGGGTCAAGAAGTATCATCCTCATACTTTCAGTGGAGCATCTTATGAGGATGGACAGGATTTCATAGACATGTGTCATTGTTTTCTTCATACTATGGGAGTAATGGAGTTGAGCGGGGTCGACCTTACTACTTTCCAGTTGACTGCACCACCGTATAGGTGGTGGCAAGCTTATGAAGAGAGTAGTCCAGTTGGCACACCGCCACTCACATTGTATTGGTTCAGTGACCTCTTCTTGAGGGAGTTCTTTCCACATGCCCTCAGGGATGCGTTGTGCATCAAGTTCGAGCAGCTGCGCCAGGAGATTATGTTTGTGTCTGAGTATGCTATGAGGTTTGCTGAGTTATCTCATCATGGACCTTATTTGGTTTCCACTATTAGAGAGAGAGAGTCTGCAAATTTATTGAGGGACTCGATTATGGTCTCATATTTGAGATGACACAGGAGTTGGAGACTAATACTTTAGACAGTGCAGTCCAGGAACAAGAGTTATGCTGACTACAAGACTCTTGATGTTGAAAATATTGTGGGTAAGAAAGTTTACCAAAAGTTTCACCCATGAACGGTGTGATGAGATTTGGGAAGAATGGCAAGTTGAGCCCCAGATATATTGGTTTTTTTGAGGTGCTTCATAGAATTGGAGAGGTGGCCTACAGACTTTCCTTGCCACCTAGTTTATTGGGAGTTCACTCAGTGTTTCATGGTTCCATGCTCCTAAAGTATTATGAGGCTTCACATGTATTATATTTTAGCACGGTGCAATTGGACGAGGATTGGACATATGATTTGGAGCCCGTGGCCGTTTTGGACTAGCAGGTTCGAAAGTTGAGATCAAAGAATATAACATTGCTAAAGGTTCATTATAGAGGTTAGCCATTCGAGGAGGCTATTTGGAAGAATGATTGGGAGATGCGGAGCAGATATCCTTACCTTTTTAAGACCTAGGTATGATTCTAGACCCATTCGAGGATGAACGTTTGTTTAAGAGGGGGATAATGCAACAACCCGGCAATTTGTTTTGTGTATTTGAGCCTTGTTTCCCCTGCTTGATGCCTCACATATGTGTATTTGATGTTATGTGACTTGCGGGGTTGGTTGGTTCAAGTTCGGGGAAGTTTTTGATTGACTAGGGATACTTACTCACAAGGTTGGATGCTCAAGTTTTAAAAGTTGACCGTTGTTTGAATTTTGTGTAGATAACCCCAGAGTGGTGTTTTGATGGTTCCAATAGGTTCGTATGGTAATTTTGGACTTAGAAGTATGTTTGTATTTTGATTTGGAAGTCTGTAGGTTGATTTGAAGTTTTTTCGTGAAAGTTGAAAGGCTTGGAAGGTTCATAGGTTTGACCAGGAGTTGACTTTGATGATATCAAGTTCGGATTGTGGTTCCGGTAGTTGGAAAGGTCCGTTGTGTCAATCGGGACTTGCTTGAAAAATTTGAGGTCTTTCCGCGTTGATTTGATATGGTTCTGCATGAGCATTGGAAGTTGGAAGTCGAGTAGTTCATTAGGCTTGATTGAGGTACAATTCATAGTTTTGATTAGTGGCTTCTACATTTACGATTGAATATTCGTAGATACGGTACCTCAGGTGTGATGATTGGGACTGCAAATGCGCAATCGCTTGGCAGACTTTATATTTTGAAGGTTTTGGTAATTTTCATTCTTTGGAGTTTTGGAGCTCGACTAGAGGCGATTATTTTATAGGATTTCACCATAATTGAAGGGGTAAGTAATATTTACTTGATTTTGGTTTTAGATATTAATTACCCATGTATTATAACATCGACTTTATGTGAATTAAAACTGAAATTTGGGAATTTTTTACTATGTTTTTAGAGAGTGAACATTGATGATTTGAGGGTCAATTTGAGGTTGGATTTGGGTAAAACACATATATTTGGACTCATATTGGAATGGGTTGAGTTTTGTCGGGTTCCAGAGTGTGGCCTCGGGGTTGATGTTTTGGGTTTACTTTGCATAATTGATTCAAGATCATAGATTTATTGTTTGTTCTAGTTTCTTATGATTTTTATTGATTATATTGAGTTGCTTTGACTAGATTCGAGTCACTCGAAAGTCTATTCGTGTTGGAAGGGCTTTTTGGAGTATTGATTCACGCGTTTTGAGGTAAGTAACACATCTTAACTTAGTTTGAGTATAATTATCCTTGTGTAGTATGATACTTGAGATGTTTTGGGGTGACTCACGTGCTAGGTGACTCACGTGCGTACACCCTGGTAGTCATGATCCAGGTAGACCTTAGACTACTATAAGACTTATTTGTTATCATGCCTCAGTATAACCATATTTCTTCTCAACTTGTGTGATGATTTGAGTTATGGTTCATGTTAGAAATCATGTCTAAGCTATGTACTTATTGGTTTGAGACATTATAGAGCTGTTGTTGTTGTTTTGAGTTGATTGCCTTAATTGTAGTCACATTCTCAGTCATAAATCTTCATGTGCATGTTATATCTCAGTCTTAGAACATTAATTGTATGTCATATCACATGTTGTTATTGCCTTCTATAAGTGGTACTATTTGGGTTGAGTTATATGAGATATGATCCATTGATACTTGAGCGTTTGATGATTGATGTGTGCCACAGACCCGTATTTTGATTTATATTGGATCTGGTTGCATGCTGTAATAGATTGATATTCGGATCGAGTTGTACGCTACAAATATTACATTGATTATTGATTAGGCCTTGGATAAGGATCCGCCCTTCCTGTGTCGGATATTATAGTAGCACAATGATATATATGTGCTTTGATGAGGGGCATTTGTGTCAGGCACCCGTACAGTGTTGAGTGTGGTTGTCTGTGGGGAATTTGTGCCAGGCACCATGAGTGTGAGTATATTTGATAATTTCACTATGATGTTATTGACTTGACATTTTTATTTTACATGTAGATAAAGATGTATTTTTCTCATGCTAGATGGTAACAAAAAGTCTTATCTGTTGTTGAAAGTTTGGAAGATCATAGTTTCTTTGATAAACTCACATTTCAAAAATTTCAGTGAAATATTGGGCTTTGACTACTATACTTGGAAAGCATATCTAATTTTCCGTATTTGTGAATGAGATGAACTTGATATCTTTTGAGTTATTCACTTTTAGTGTCTTTATTATATTGTGAGTTGTTATTTATTATTGGTGTTGGACTCTCTTTCTTCCAAACTCGTCACTGCTTTCAGCTTGAGGTTAGGTTTGTTAATTATTAAGTACATGGGGTCGGTTATATTTATACTACACTCTACACTTTATATGCAGATCCAGGTACTTCTAAGCGTGGTGATTGCTAGAGGTTTGCACCGATTTCACCTTGTGGAGACTACACGGTAACTGCTATGTCGTTCACAGATCTTGAAGTCCTCTTTTAGTTTATTTTGTTATCACTTTTCTATCATTCAAGTGGTTTTATATTAAGTATTGACTTTGTATTTTGAGATTCAACAATGCTCATGTACTCGTTGACACCAGATCATTGGGATGATTGTAGTTGTGATATTGTTGATTTTTTCATATATTTTATTATATTACCTTTGTCGAGATTATTAAGTTTTATTATTCGAAATTATTGTTATTGTAAAATTATTTGCTTTCCTAGCAAGAAGTCTTAGGCCCCGTCAGTGCTCTGATGGGAGTTTGTGTTGTGACATTCACCAATAGGGAGAGAAATATTCAAACATTTCAACAAAACTTAAACATGATCATTAGCATAAATATGAGAACTCAAATATCATAAGAATAATGGATATAGATAGCTGTTCATCATATAAAGTTTGTTTTCAACTAAATCGAGTAGATTAGCAATCCTGAGAATACTCCATCACGTTCAATTAAGGTAGCGTAACTTAAACACGATGTCTTGCATGGGATACCCACATATTCATAGAAGCAAATGAAACATAAGTCGAGAAGAGCACAATGTTCAACAAGGCGCATAAAAGCATATAATCACCCCCAACATATATAACCCTGGAACATGCATATACGATTGTTGACACCCAATTTTACCCTCTATATTCAAATTTATCACACTGAGTTGTTATCCTTCTTTAAGGGGTCATAATGATACTTATAATATATTTTTATCTTATTACAACTATTATAAGTTTATTTTTTACCTTTATTACAAATTTTGCTACATATTTATTTCATTTAATTAACAATTTTTTGGAGCATAAGAAAATTTATTTTTAACTCGTTTAAGTATATTTATATGAAGGTGCATTTATTTAAATATTTATTTTTTACTTCAAAAATTTCATTTAAAGTATTAAAACTATCATTAGAAATTAGTTTGGTAAAATTGCCTCTTGGCCACTTAAACTTGCAACCAATTGTTAATCCGGTAAATAAGCTTATAATTTTCCCATTTGAACAGCTTAACTTGACGGAATGAATACTAATAAACACATCCAACCAAGCGTGTAAATCAATTGCGTTGACATGTCAAATACATCATATGCTAGACCATTAATTGCTTGACGTGTGTTATTTAAAGGTCCCACTTTTAAAATTAATTTATCAAAATTTCAATTTTGTATTTTACTTTCTTCTCTACTCAAACACCTCCCCCCCCCCCCCCCCCCCCCAAAAAAAA
>ML534906.1:0-52194 GCA_005239535.1 Nicotiana rustica | reverse complement strand
CCCCCCCTAGAAAAAAAAACCAGTAAAAGAAACCAAACCCCAAATGCAAGAAATTAGCCAGCTTCTTTCATCAATATTCTACTTCTCTTCTTATTTCTGTTAAATTCAATTAGGAATAGAATTTTTGACAACCAAAAAACCACAATAGTTTCCATCTCCAGTTCGCCGACGACCAACCACATAACCATATCTCTTTTCTAAAAAGTCCTAAATAATAAGAGATAAATAAAACCACGCTCCTTCAGATCGAATCTGATCGGAAAACTTCCAATTGCTCTCTGTCCTCGCTTTAGTTCAAAAGTCATAGCATTTCTTTACTCAAACTACTCACTATTTTTGAGAAAGAATACGAAAATGAGATGATATTTGAAAGACAATGAAAAGAAATTGGATAAAAAATGGAGTGGACTGATGGGAGATAACTGGGGAGAGTTTACTGGTGAAAAGAAGAAGAGACGAGAGGCGAGCAGCGACGGACGCCCTTGGGGTGCTCTTTCCCTTTTCTTTTTCATTTTTTAATTTTTCTTTTGATTTTAGTATTTTTTTTTAAAATCAAATATTGTACTCACGCGCCTTTTTGCGTGATTGGCACGCAGTTTGTCCACATTACTTATGTCAATGCCACATAAGTATAGTCAACGGTCAAAGTGATTTATTAATATTTATTCAGTCAAGTTAAAGTGTTTGAATGAGAAAATTATAAATTTATTTACTGGGTTGAAAATTGGGTGCAAGTTTACGTAGTCAGGAGGCTATTTTGTAAATTTTTTCCGATTGTTATTATTATTGTTACATGATTAATTTAGTACTATCATTATTATGATTTTTTAGTTACAATAGTAGCCCAAATATTCTCCTATTTATCTAACCCAACATGTGCTCTCTATCCAAATGAAGTTCGCTTCATCTAACAGTATCCTAAGCCAAACCTTTAAACCAAATCTCAACGAGACTAACCCCAAACCAATTCTCTGATCTTCCTTCCTCGCCGGCAGCAAACATCCATTTTACCCTGCTTTAGTCCAATACCTTATTTAGTCTGTTACTTTCCATAATATACCTTATTTAACATATAATATTTGTGTTACTGTTTTTTTTTATTTATTTGTTGTCTCTCACGTTGGTGATATTATTTTTCGAATTTTATTATCACAAATCTATTGTCTTTGAGCCGAGGGTCTCCCAAAAACAGCTTCTCTACCTCCTCTGGGATAGTGGTAAGGTCTGCGTACAGTCTACCCTCTCAAAACCCCACTGGTAAGATTTTATTGGATTGTTGTTGTTGATACTTTCCTTCCTTTTTCTATTTAGTTCTTTCCTTAATTATTTTATTATTTTATTACCAAATGTCATAGCATAGCTTCTTAATAAAATCACTCAAAATCAGAAATTATATTTCTTCCTTTAAAGTACGAATTTTGGTAGAAGATTTACGTACAAATTTCATTCAGTAGTCAGCCCAGGTTCAAAAAAACAAAAAAATCACAAAGTGGGTAAGTATTTTCGGAATTTCCCTTTTCTTTTAACGATTTGGCTCCCATTCTGTTAATTTGATTTTTTTCAACATCTCGATCATGTACAGTTTTCTTTTCAAAAGCTTTCCTTTCATGTTATAGATTCTTACTCTATTTATGTGACCTCTTAGTTTTGTGGATTTTCTCTTATACTTATTGTATACGGTCAAAATGGGCTTGCCCTTCGTATGACTAATCAAGGCTAGAATATAATTGATCAATGTTTGGCCTCGTGTTATATCGAGTCATAGCGTGGAGTTAGATTGTTGAACTCGTAATTCAGAGACCAATCAAGGTTGAGATCGGCCAAGATTGAAATCAAGCAAAATAGAGATCGAGCAAGACCGATGGAAGTTTACCTAGTCAAATAACGGTAAGCCAAAATATTCGTAATCGAGCAAGAATCAAGGTGGAAATCTCGGCACGTATCAAGATGAGGCCGATTAATTAGCCAATCATGGATTTCTTATTGTATTTAGAGTTTTCACAAAAATAACACTCTTTTACTATATAAAGGGGGTCTGATCATTTGTAAAATATCATTACATTTACACAATATAAAGCAATACACTGCCTTCTTTTAGCTTTCAATATTTTGTTACTATGATCTTATTCCAGTAGAATCTTCACTTGGTTCGAGGGTGACCTAACTCGAGGGCCAAAGCTATGCGATTCGTTTGGTTTGTATTATATCTTTTTACAGTCATTTTCAATATCAAATACATATTTTCTCAGTTTGTGCCAGGTAAAATCACGTATCCTTAAAACCACATATAAATTCAATTGTTATTCATATTTAGGGTAAACAATTTGGTGCCTACCGTGGGGCTAAGGATAATAGTGATTGCCTGATACTAAATTTTGTAACACACACTATTTTACACTTGTTCTTGTGAGTATCTTTGATTCCAGAATCAACATGTCAAACTCTCAAGCAGCACCCGTACACATGGACTATGGCCTCGGTCACCATGACCAAAATGACAACATAACTTCCCTAGGGAATGAAGTACCTCCAGCCGACCTTGATGGAGTTCCGGCCGTAGACCCAATCGATATCAGGTCCTATGTTGCCATTAATGAAAATTTAGTCGTCGATTCCGAGAGTAGTGAGATGTTCGGTCGGCCGATCTGAACACACAGGGCGGTGAAGAAGGCGGAATCAACCTTTAGGTGATAATCGAGATGTTGCAGGCTTAACAAGCTGCAATAGCTAAACTCCAAAACCAGAACCATGCACCAAGCAGGATCGAGCATGAGCCGTCCCAGGAAGTTGTTTGTAGGGCCAAATCGGTGTCAAAGAGATCCAATAGAAATGAATCAGGGGCTGATCCCGCAATCATGAAGATGCTCGAGGAACTAACCAAGTGAGTGGAATCGGAGGAAAAGAAGATTGAATCAAATGACAAGAAGGTGGAAACCAATATTTCCAGGGTTGATCAAATCCTGGGGGTACCACCGATGTTGAAGGGTTTGGATTCAAAGAAGTTCGTACAAAATCCCTTCTCCTCGAGTGCGGCTCTTAATCCGATTCCGAAGAAGTTATGCATGCCAGAAATTCCCAAGTATAACGGAATAATCGACACTAACGAGCATGTCACTTCTTACACATGTGCGATTAAGGGGAATGACCTGGAGGAATACGAGACCGAGTCCGTATTATTGAATAAATTCGGGGAGACCATGTCAAAGGGAGCGATGATATTGTACCATAATTTTCCACCCAAATCCACATATTCTTTTGCCATGCTTGCAGATTTTTTCGTTAAAGCACACACCAGATCCATAACAGCCGAGACTAGGAAGTCGGAGCTCTTCAAGGTAAAGCAGAAAGATAACGAGATGCACAGAGAGTTTGTGTCTCAGTTCCAAATGGAATGAATGGATCTACCACCGGTCACTGATGGTTGGGCTGTTTAATCCTTCACTCAAGGACTAAATGTATGAAGCTCAGTGGCTTCACATCAGTTGAAGCAGAACCTGATTGAATATCCAGCTGTTACCTGGGCCGATGTGCATAATCGGTAATAATCGAAGATTAGAGTCGACGAAGACCAGCTGGGACTCATTCCGGGTCCGTTTATCCTATCAGGCCTGTCAACTAAGTCAAAAGGTATATCGAATGAGAACCACGGTCGAACAGGGATCATTACCAACCATATAATAGAGATCGTAGAGGCAACGGACCTGGGCGCAACCTTGTTCGAGGTGAAAAGAGAAATGATCGAGGCCAGAGCTCTCGAGGGCTCATGAGCAAGAATGGTCTCGATAAGAATGTCGGGCTCAAACAAGCACCGCGATTGTCACAATATAACTTCAGCATTGATGCATTCGCCATCGTATTGGCTATCAGACACATCAAGGATAATAGATGGCCTTAACCTCTGTAGACCGATCGAACCCATAGAAATCCCAACCAGATGTGCAATTATCATGGCACCCATAGATTAGAGACAGGTGAGGGAGGAAGTAGCCCGGTTGTTCAACGACGGATATCTTCGGGAATTCATAAGTGATTGAGCCAAGCATTACTTCAGAAACAGAGATTCCAACAGACGGAATGAGAAAGAAGAACCATAACACGCCATTCACATGATTGTTGGAAGGGTCAATATTCCCCATGGACCGGTATTAAAACGCACCAAGGTGTCGATCACAAGGAAGAAGCGAAGTCAGGATTACGTACCAGAAGGAACCTTGTCTTTCAAGAACAAAGACGCACAAGGGATCATGCAACCCCATAACGACGTAGTGGTAATATTTGTACTTATGAATAAGAATCAATTTAAATGTGTTTTAATTGATCCAGGTAGCTCGGCCAAAATCATTCGATCGAGGGTCGTAGAGCAACTCGGCCTACAGGATCAGGTTGTGCCCGAGTCCCGAGTACTAAACGACTTCAACATGGTATGCAAAACCACCAAAGGCGAGATAACGTTTCCAGTTATTGTGGCCGGGGTCATTCAAGAGACGAAGTTCCATGTGATCAAGGGAGATATGAGGTATAGGCGATGTTCAGGAGGCCATGTATCCATAACATGAGGGCAGTGCCCTCGATCCTTTACCAAGTTCTAACATTCCCGAGAGCAGAAGGAGTCAAAACAATCTACGGGGAGCAACCCGCCACCCAGGAAATGTTCGTTGTTGACGAAGTGATTCCGATATCAGCACTCTATCGACAAATGTGTCAAATTCGAATGGAAAACAGGAGGACAAACAACAACCACATAAGCCGGCCTCGACCCAACTAGAGAAGCAGGGGACTGACGAAGATGATGATTATGGTGTCTCTTGATCCTTCATAGTCCCTGATGATTTGGACGCCACCAAGTCAACGGTCGAAGAGCTAGAACAAGTCGTACTGATCGAACATCAGCCCGAACGAAAGGTATATTTAGGCACGGGTTAACTCCCGAGCTCAGGAGAAAACTTATTCAATTCCTTAAAACTAACGTGGATTGCTTTGCTTGGTCCCATATCAATATGAAAGGGATCCCACTGGAAATCACAACCCATAAAATAATCCTGGACTCGAAGTTCCATCGGGTGAAGCAAAAAAAAAAGACCCCAATTCGAGGTCAAACACGCTTTCATCAAAGACGAGGTAACTAAACTTCTAAAAATAGGGTCTATCCAAGAAGTAAAATATTCCGAATAGTTATCAAACGTAGTAGTAGTTCCCAATAAGGGAATCAAACTTAGAATGTGTGTTGATTACAAAGATCTAAATAAAGCATGCCCCAAGTATTGTTTTCCTTTGCCGAATATCGATCGTATGATCGATGCCAGGGCCGACCACAAGATCCTCAGTTTTCTCGATGCCTATTCCGGGTACAAACAAATACAGATTAACCCTGATGATCAGCAAAAGACCTCGTTCATCACTAAGTATGGTACCTACAATAATAATATAAGGCCATTTGGGTTAGAAAATGTTGGTGCCACTTATCAACTTTTAGTAAACCGGATGTTTGAAGAACAAATAGGGAAATCTATGAAAGTTTATATTGATGAAATGCTACTTAAGTCCCTGCGAGCAGAGGACCATATGAAGCATTTGTAGGAAACTTTCAGGATACTGAAGAAATACAGCATGAAGCTGAACCCAGTAAAATGTGCATTCGGGGCGGGTCAGGAAAATTTCTAGGTTTCATGGTATCCAACCAAGGAATCGAAATCAACCCCGACAAGATCAAAGCTATCGAGGACATCACAATAGTAGATAACATAAAGGTCGTGCAAAGGCTAACCGGGCGCATAGCCGCCCTGGGGCGATTCATATTGAGCTCCTATATTAAAAATCATCAATTCTTCTTGTTGCTGAAGAAGAAGAATAGCTTCACATGGACTCCGGAATGCTAACAGGCCTTGGGGGAGATTAAACGGTACTTGTCGAGCCCGCCGCTGCTTCACACGCCGAGGGCAGGCGAGCAACTCTACTTGTATCTGGCAGTATCAGAGATAGCGGTAAATGGAGTCCTGGTTCTAGAAGAATGAGGTGCACAATTCCCTATCGATTATGTTAGTCGGACCATAGGTAAGGCCGAAACTAGATATCCCCACCTAGAAAAATTTGCGCTCCTTTTGATAAGCGCCTATAGGAAACTAAAATCATACATTCAATGTCACCCCATATGTGTTGTAATATCTTATCCACTTCGAAATGTTTTGCATAAACCCGAGCTTTCGGGACAGTTGGCCAAATGGGCTGTAGAAATCAGTGGGGTATGATATTGAATATCAACCTCGAACAGCAATTAAGTCTCAAATCCTGGAAGACTTCATAGCTGACTTCACGCCGGCCCTAGTACTGGAGGTTAAAAGAGAACAAATAATAAACTCGGGTACGTCCTCGAGAATCTAGACCCTCTTTATGGACGGTTCTTCGAACGCGAAGGGGCCGGGACACGACATCATGCTACAGCCAGCCAAAGGTAACATGGTTAGACAATCTATTAGAACTGTAAAATTCAATAATAACGCGGCCGAATATGAGTCCATGATTATAGGTCTCAAACTAGCCAAAGGCTTGGTAGTGGAGGTGATCGAAGCCAAATGCGACTCCCTCCTCGTGATCGAAGCATGATACTACTGGATCGACATGGAAAAAGATGCAAAAGAGTTTGTTCGAAAATGCGACAAATGCCAATGACATGCACTGATGATTCACCCTTCGTGGGAACTACTCCATTCGATCTTGTCCCCATGGCCATTTATGAAGTGGGGAATGGGCATCGTTGGCCCTCTTCCACGGGCACCATATAAAGCTCAATTTATTTTATTTATGACTGATTATTTTTTAAGTGGGTGGAAGCACAGGCCTTTAAGAAGGTTAGGTAGAAGGAAGTCATTGACTTCATTTGGGATCATATGATATGCAGATTCAGGATTCCCTCAGAGATTGTATGTGATAATGGAAAACATTTTATCGGCAGCAAAGTGACAAAATTTCTCGAGGATCACAAGATCAAAAGAATCCTATCAACACCTTATCATCCCAACGGGAATGGGTAAGCCGAATCGACCAACAAAACCATCATCCAAAATCTTAAGAAGAGACTAACCGACGCCAAAGGAAACTGGGAGGAAATTCTACCGGAAGTTCTTTGGGCATACCTCACAACATCGAAGTACAGTACCGGGGCTACCCCGTTCTCATTAGTTTATGGTGCCGAAGCTCTATTATCGATCGAGGTCGGAGAGCCGAGTATCGGGCTCTGATATGAAACAAAGGAGTTAAATGACGAGGCCATGAATATGAGCCTAGAATTATTGGATGAAAGGCGTGAAGCCACTCTCGTCTGATAGGCCGCCCAAAAATAACGGATCGATAGATACTACAATCGAATAGACAATCTTCGCTATTTCAATGTCGGGGACTTATTTCTAAGGAAAGTCACCCTCAACACCCGAAATCCGAATAAAGGAAAATTGGTGTCACGCCCAAACCTGAAGAGGCGTGGCCGGCACCCGGTGCCATACTCAGCCCGAGCGTATCACTCTGCAACTGTGAACTCTGGAAAGGTAACCCTCAACTTAGGCCAATAAAGCCATTTTCTGAATCATCTGAAAATAACGTCTCTCTCATAGGAGGGAGGGGTAAACATACCCAAAAGCTGATATATATAATTGTGCAGGTGTGATGACCCAGAGGGTCATCTTAGGAATTAAGACACCATTACAGGCCCAGTATCCTTAAAAAGACTAATTTTAATTACTTCGATTTGCGCGTGTATTCCGGGCATGAATCCAGAAAGCTTTTATTGAAAATATGAGAAATAGTAATTTTTAGAGTTAAAATTTTTGTTTTAGTTGACTTTGGCCAGCATTTTTAGTAAACAGATCTGTATCTGTGTTCCGACGATCCAGGAAGGTCCGCAGTAAAATTTGGGACTTGGGCTTATGCTCGGAATTGAATTCCGAGGTCCCTAGCCTTAGAAAATAATTTCCTCGTTTTTACAGGAAATAAAGAAATGAAATAAGTTTTTTATGATATTTAAGTCTTATCTGCGAAATTTAAGGAGAATCAGAGTTGATTTGACGTGATTCGGACGTCTCGTTGAAAAGTTAGAAAATTTGAGTGTTCTTGAGAGAATCATGAGTTTTGAGGTTAAATTCATAGTTGTTGATGTTATTTTAATGATTTGATCGCACGAGAAAGTTCGTATGATGTTTTTAGATTTGCAAGCATGATTGGCTTGGAGCCCCGAGGGCTTGGGTGAGTATCGAGTAGGCTACAAAGTGTTTAGACTTAGAAAAAAATTACACAGCTGATATCTGGTGTTGGCAGGCCTCTGACGTTGCGAATGCAAGATCAAACTTCGCAAATGTGAAGTCCTAGGCCAGTCCCAGATCTTGTAAATGCGAGATTCTGGCCGCAATTGCGAAGTTCCCATACGTCGCAAATGCAAAAATTTCATCGCACTTGCGATGGCTGCAATAATTCGAACGGTTCACAATTGCGAACCCTTAATCGCAAATGCGATAACTGCAGCCTATAAAGTGGGATTTAAGACGGGATTTTCATCTCTTTTTCAATTCTCTCAAACCCCAAAACCTCCATAGGAGATTTTTCAAAGACCCAAACTTCTCCAAATTATTGGTAAGTGATCTCAAACTAATTCCTTTCAATCCTTAACAACTTTTAACAAGATTTCAACCAAAAATCTAGAGTTTTCATGGTAAATATCGGGGGTTTTGGGTAGAACTTAGAAATTTCAAAATTTCGGAATTTAGACCTCGAATTGAGGTCGGATTCCAAAACTAATTGTATATCCGGGCTCGGGAGGGAATGGGTAAACGGATTTTTGTCCGAACCTCGAGTTTAGGCCAAGCGAGTCCGAGGTCGATTTTCCTATTTTGATAAGAAAACATAGGAAAACCATAGTTTTTCATTAAAGCTAATACCTTTAGCCAAAATTAATGATATCGAACCAATTAAGATTAGATTCGAGTGAGTTGAAGCCCAATTCTAAAGGAAAAGCAGTGCTTGAGCAGTGAGTGGCCTTTGATTTCGAGGTAAGTATTGTGTCTAACCTTAGATCGAGGGAATAGGTATTGTGTGACTACTTGTTACCTGTTTTTTTGCTAAATCCAATGTATTGGTGAAGTGACGAGTACCTATACGTTGTGGTCAGGTCATAACATGTGAGTGAAAGTAAATCCTTGTTATTTTGGTACTTTTAAAAGCTATTACTTGTGATTATCGTTATTGTTGAAATGTTGGAAGTTTGGTACCCGATTCCACCATGATAGATAATGTTGTGAATATTGAATTGAGATTGAAATGATAAATGATAATAGAAACTATGATGAAATATCGATTTCATGTGAAATCCCTCTTTGTATGTTATTAATGACTAAGTTATTGGTAAGGATGAGTGTAAAGCACGAAGGGTGATGCCGTTCATGATCCAAATATATTCTATTGTGAGGAAGAGTGTAGAGCACGAAGGGTAATGCTGTGCCTGAATGAAATAATTGTGAGAGTGTAAAGCACAAAGGGTGATGATGTGCCCGAATGAAATACACTGTGAGAGTAAAAGAACGAAGGGTGATGTCGTGCCTGAATGAAATATATTGTGAGAGTAAAAGCACGAAGGGTGATGTCGTATATGCTTATTTATGATATGGGGAGGATGAGAGTAAAATCACGAAGGGTGGTGCCATGCGAGTTCCTTTCCTATTCTTATTGCTTTAAATTATTGTTAATTAATGTTTATTGTTGTCTTGTTGTTTTTCTCATTCCTTATGTTGAATTCCCCATAGCATGGTCCCTTCCCAATATTGGATATAATGTTAATTCTTTAATTCCTATTGTTGCTGCTAGTATGTTTGTACATGTCCAGGTTTTATGTGGTATCCTGTCCTAGCCTCTTCACTAGTTCGCCGAGGTTAGTCTCGACACTTACTCAGTACATGGGGTCGGTTGTACTGATACTACACTCTGCACTTCTTGTGCAGATCCAGGTACCGACCAAAGTTAGGTGAAAGTAGTTTTTGATTCTATACGCGCTGAGACCCGAGGTAGATCTGCAGGCGTCCGTAGACTCCTGGAGTCTTCCCTTATTTATTTAGATTGTTGTTTTATTTCGTTTAAAATAGAGACATATTTCTTTCAGCCTATTTATTTGTAGTACTCTTTAGTAGTTCGTGGATTGTGACACCAGACTTTGGGTAGTTGTGTAGTTAAGTATTAGTTCGTGGATCGTTATCTCTATTTTGAATATTATTCTGGTATTATTTTTGGGCACTAGTAGTTTTCGTAATTACTTTAAATTTTTTTGTTATGGTGAAGTAAGTTTTTGAAAGGAAAGCGGGTAGTAAATTTCTAACATTGGCTTTCCTAGAAAGTATGGTGTTAGGCGTCATCACGATCCCGTGGGTTGGGAATTTGGGCCATGACAAGTTGGTATCAGATCACTAGTTTGCCTAGGACTCACAATTCACGAACATTCTTGATAGAGTCTGAGGGATCGGTGCGGAGACGTCTGTACTTATCTCTCAGAGGCTATGAAGTTAGGAACAAACTCATTGTTATTTCTACTGTAGCGTGCGGTTCTTGTGATCTCAAATGCTCATAAAACTCTTCTATTGTCTTGTAAATAGAGAGAACGTGTGCTTCTTCTTCAGCTGACCAATAATTAGGTCCCCCAGCAGCAACAACTCCTATTAGGGGCGGAGGCCGAGGCCATGCAAGAGGCCGAGGCCGGGGTAGGACTCAGCCCATTGCTCAGGGCAGGTCGATACTTTATTTCGGTAGGTGGTAGAATTGTCCAGACTTGGGAGACCATATTTCATCAGAGCACTCACGCTACATGCCCCACTGCAGTTACAACTTAACATACCTGACCATATAGGGTAATGGGTCGGAATGTCAAAGGTGGAGGTTAGACTCCTAGAGGTGGAGACCCATCCTGTTGATATCTATTTTCTATGGTAGGACTGAGGTTGCTATATCAGATGGTGTCATTTCAAGTACAATTTCTAGTTGTTATAAAGTGACAATTCCCTTAGCTTGATCCAGTTGTGAGTATATAAGAAAGTCCTCCTAATATGCTCCACTCATGGGTGAGCTTCGTAACCATGAAAACTCAAGTGGAATACAGATCCAAGACTCAATTGAAACCAGTGAATCTCAAAAGGGTTACTTGTAGCCCGAGAAAACTATTTTTGTGAATATAAGAGCATTTCTTCTTTTCAAAAAGATCAAGCATCCATATGCCGAGGTCTAAATCATATTGGTACTAAGCAAGCCACAAATTTGGCCGACAAGCACAACCTCAACTCGAACCACTCATTCCTTCTAAATTAACAAAAGTATACCTACACTATAAGACTAATTCCCTAAAGAAAGTCGCCAAGCTATCCATCATTGGGAAGAGTCTAAACAAATTGCTCCCAAAGGATTAACCGACTAATAAGGATATCACCACCAAAATATAAACATACTATACATAAATAACATAACAATATCCATATGAAGACAAAGTAATGTCACATAACTAACGAAGGACAAAATACCAATTCACCTAAATAAACTAAATTGTCATAAGAACACAAAACAAATACCAATTCGCAAATAAATAAATTAACATCCCATTCACAATTATTCAAGAAGCCACCTCTACTTGAAAATTAGCAAAATAGAGTAAAATGATGAACTATGCTCCCTGGATACTGCATCAAGTACTCCCCTCGCTGTCAGACTCCGTCACATCCTTTTCTCCTTCTTCATCGGACCAATGGACTGGAACATCATCGTGCTCTTCTGGCTCGGCCGATGGTAGAGGCTTCTGAGGCTTTAGAACCTGGAACAACCCCTTCACACTCCTCCAAATGCGGGTGAAGAACTTATCTCTCTTCTTCTCCCTTTTCTTCATTCGAGAGTGTGCAATTGCCAGTTTGGCATGAGAGGAGCTCAAACCACCGTGTGTCGTGGAAAAATCAGTATATGCCTTCTCCAGCTGCTTCAGATGCTCCCCTTGTTTCTTCTGATCATCAAGTAACATCTTAAAGTCCTTCATTGAAACATATGTAAAGGGTCCCTTAGATGTTTCCCCAGGTCCCTAAGGAAGCCGAGATACTAGCTCACGAACCTGTCACATTTCCTCGGAAAGGACAGCAAATGGTCTTCCTGTATAAGAAGAAAACTGGCTAACCTGCTCGGTTTGAGGAGACAATTCCGATTTTCTCTTCTTTCCCTTGACATATCCACCCTCTTATCTCTTCTTCAAAGGGTTGATTGGTTTTCCCGGCTCTACCCAGTTGTCCCCTAGATCCTCCTCGAGCCCAGCCAGCTATCACAACTCAGTGATAAGAGAGGGGAACATCAATGATGTACCATTTAGACGCTGATACTCCTTCAGTTCGTTGACAAAGATCTCACCAACATTGAGTGGGGTACCATCAAGGATACATGTCACCATCAGGGCCCTCATAATAGGAACATTCCATACATTCGACACCGGAGATACGCGACTGCATATGATGGCCAGCCATATCTTGGCTTCGGTGGTGAACTCTTTGGGGGTGATCCATTTCTTATCCACTTCCCAAGGAATATCCACGCCTAGGCATAATTGGGAGGCCAACTAGTCTCCTGGGAGATGATCTTTCTTATGGAATGGATCCATATCATGGTCAGGGAGGTGATAGATGTTGTTTACAGCTTCTGCTCCGAAAAGCACCATTTTTCCTCGAATCATCATCTTTGGTTTTTTCAAATTTAAGGCCAGGAGGTTTGCATAGAACTCCCTCACCCATTGCTCATTTGCCCTGCAAGGCTGTGGGGCGAAACAGATCCAGCCCATGGCTATGAATCTCTGGTAGAACTCATGAAGGCGTTCCTCGACCTTATCCAGCACTATCCCACTTTCTGGGAGCAGCTTCTTCGAGATTAGCTCGGCATAATACCATTCATGGAACTCACGTGACAAGAAACAGTACTAGTCATAATTGTCCTCAAGCTCCATAGGACTATCTTTCAAGGATTCAACAGAGTTAGAACTCATTTCAGTATATGTACTTGCAAACAAAACATTGGGATGAAAATAGGGTATGGCTATGAAATATGTTGCAAAATGAACCTTAGATGCCAAAGGAATGATTGGACAGTTGAAACAATACTTAGAGAAAAAATTTCAAAATTTCAAAATCTACAGGTGATCGCTCTCCGATGTCGCATCTGTGACATTTTTCTTCGCCGATGTCGTATTTGCGACATTTTTCTTTGCAAATGCGAAGGGCACACAATTGCGAAGATGGCCAGAATTTCCTTTGTTC
Organism: Nicotiana rustica; assembly: GCA_005239535.1. Taxonomy (NCBI): domain Eukaryota; kingdom Viridiplantae; phylum Streptophyta; class Magnoliopsida; order Solanales; family Solanaceae; genus Nicotiana; species Nicotiana rustica. Next base: position 38,896 of record ML534906.1, on the reverse strand, counting down.
GCATTTGCAATGCCCCCTTCGCAAATGCGAACCCGTTGTCCCCAGCCCTAGAGCAGTCCCTAAACTTGGAAATTTCATCCATGAAATCACTCCTAAACACCCCCAAACACTCTTTATACCCTCAATCATGCAATAAACATCACATACCACCACGAAATGCAAAGAACTTTCAATGTTTAAGCACAACAATCCACTCCTATTTCTAATAAAACATGGGCACTCAGATTTCCCCAAGTTATAGCATAATATTGTACTCACACTCCCAACCAACCTCACCAAGAAATGGCAACATGAATTTGGTGTTTTTCACCCAATTTATTTTTCTTTTCATAGAAAATAGGGAGTTATTTTAAGCCCTAGGTTTTTGGAAAATAAATGAAGGAATAAGAAGAAGAAGATGAAAAGATTTAACTTTCTTACCTGGATGTTCTGCACTTAGGAGTGAGGATTTGAGGGTTTGAAGGATGGGAGAACACCAGTCGTCCGTTCCTTTTTATCCCAAATGATTTTACACTTTTGTGTTTCTTTTTCTGCAAAATGAACCGTCAGACTAGTTAAAGCCCTCATATGTTGCATTTGCGATACCCACTTTGCAATTGCAAACTCCCCCAATTTCTTCAGGGTCACAAATGCGACCTTTTTCTTCAGTTTTGCGATGGCCAGTCTTCGCAAATGCAATCCTGAGTTCGCAAATGCGAACCTGAGTTCGCAAATGCAAACTCCACTCAAAAATTCTAAAACTTGGAAAATTAGTTAAAAGTAATGTACTAAGCTATTCTAAGAAAGAAAAATTTCCAGAACGACTAAATATTTTGAGAAATAATGGTTTGCTTCCACCAAGATCCACATTTAGTGACATGGCATGACATAAATCAACTTTACCATTTGTCTAGCCACTTGGGTGATAGGTATTGGGCACCTAAGTTGGAATCAAGCTCGTGACCACGAACGGTAAGAGTGATAGGTTGAGGATCAAACCAAATTAAAATTTCTCCATTCTATACTTCTTGGATTCATGTGGGAGATGTCATTTTTTCCCTATTATCTTTCCAATTTGTAACTGGTATAACTTTTGCTTTTCCTCCTCGAGATCCCCTCTTGACGCGTGTAATTCAATTTTCATATCACCACACAAGTCCGATGTTGAAAATTCTTGGAATGTGACATCAAACCTTCGAATGGCAATTCTTCCCAGATTTTTGGCATCCTCTATTTCCTGTACTAGAGTCGATCTCAACCATATTCTTAATTACGCCGGTTAACTTTAAATTTTCATTTGTCTTGGCATCACAAAATACTCATGGAGTCGGTTGGCGGATGTTAAGCTCACTTTCCCCCTCGGAGTGGATTCTTCTTGAGCTTCTTCCACACTTTCAAATTTATAGGCATAATGAGCTTCAATCGATGATTTCTAAATGACTAATCAATCTTTTCCAATAATCAGGTGGCATTTTCATCCTTGTAATTTTTCCAAATATAAAGGAGTTACCTTTCAGCTCGGGTGCAGGTCAGCCTGTTGAGGAAACTACTTGGGATTTCGAGTCGGACATGAAGAGTAGATATCCCCACTGGTTCGCCAGTTCATGTAATTTTCTAGGTCGGTTCGAGGAAGAACGGTTGTTTTAGAGGTGGAGATTGTGATGACCCAAAGGGCTATCTTAGGAATTAATACACCATTCCAGGCCCAATATCCTTAAAAGGACTAATTTTAATTACCTTGATTTGTGCGCTCAGTCCAGGCATGAACCCGGAAAGCTTTTATGTGAAAATATGAGAAATAGTCATTTTTAGAGTTAAAATTTTGGTTTTAGTTGACTTTGGTCAACATTTTTAGTAAATGGACCCGAATATGTATTTCGACCATCCTGGGAGGTCCGTACTAAAATAGGCGACTTGGGTGTATAGCCGGAATTGAATTTCGAGGTCCCTAGCCATAGAAAATAATTTTTGAAAAAAGTTATTTTGCTGGTTTTTACAGGAAATAAAGAAATGAAATAAAATGTGAAGTTTTTGGTATCCGACCCGTATTTTGTTCTGGAGCTCGGAACAAGTTTGTTATAATATTTAAGTCTTATCTGCGAAATTTGATAAGAATTGAATTTGATTTGACGTGATTCTGACGTTCGGTTGAAAAGTTAGAAATTTTGAGTGTTCTTGAGAGAATCATGAGTTTTGAGGTTAACTTCATAGTTGTTGATGTTATTTTGATGATTTGATCGCACGAGTAAGTTCGTATGGTGTTTCTATATTTGCATGCAAGATTAGTTTGGAGCCCGGAGGGCTAGGGTGAGTTTCGAATAGGCTACGGAATTTTTAGACTTAGAAAAAAAAATTACACAGCTGATATCTGGTGTTGACAGGCCTCTGACCTCGCAAATGCGAGATCAGGCTTCGCAAATGCGAAGTCCTGGGCCAGCCCTAGATCTCGCAAATGCGAGATTCTGGCTACAATTGCGAAGTCCCCATACGTCGCAAATGCGAAAATTTCATCATTTGCAATGTCTTCAATAATTCGAAGGATTCGCAATGGCTAACCCCTGATCGCAAATGCGATAACTGCGACCTATAAAGTGAGATGTAATACGGAATTTTCACCTCTTTTTCAATTCTGTCAAACCCTAAACCTCCATAGGCGATTTTCCAAAGACCTAAACTTCTCCAAATCATTGGTAAGTGATCTATAACTAATTCCTTTCTATCCTTAACAACTTTTAACAAGATTTCTACCAAACATTTAGAGTTTTCATGGTAAAAATTAAGGTTTTTGGGTAGAACTTAGAAATTTCAAAATTTTGGAATTTAGACCTCGAATTGAGGTCGGATTCCAAAACCAATTATATATCCAGGCTTGGGGGAGAATGGATAAACGGATTTTGGTCCGAACCTCGTGTTTAGACCAGCGAGCCCGGGGCCAATTTTCTTATTTTGATAAGAAAACATAGGAAAACCATAGTTTTTCATTAAATTTAATACCTTTAGCCATAATTAATGATATTGAACCCAATTGTGATTAAATTCTAGTGAGTTGAAGCCCAATTCTAAAGGAAAAGCAGTGCTTAAGCAATGAGTAGTATGTGAATTCGAGGTAAGTGTTGTGTCTAACCTTAGCTTGAGGGAATATGTATTGTGTGACTACTTGTTACCCGTTTTGTTGCTAAATCTAATGTATAGGTGAAGTGATGAGTACCTATACGTTGTGGTCAGGTCATAACATGCAAGTGAAAGTAAATTCTTTTTATTTTGGTACTTGTAAAACCTATTACTTGTTATTATCTTTATTGTTGAAATGTTGGAAGTTTGGTACCCGGTTCCACCATGATGGATAATGTTGTGAATATTGAATTGAGATTGAAATGATAAATGATAATAGAAACTATGATGAAATATCTATTTCCTGTGAAATCCCTCTTTGTATGTTGCTAATGATTCTGTGATTGGTAAGGAGGAGTGTAAAGCACGAAGGGTGATGCCGTGCATGATCCAAATATATTCTATTGTGAGGAAGAGCGTAAAGCAGGAAAGGTGATGCTATACCTAAATGAAATACATCGTGAGAGTGTAAAGCACAAAGGGTAATGTTGTGCCTGAATGAAATACATCGTGAGAGTGTAGCACGAAAGGTGATGTCGTGCCTGAATGAAATACATCGTGAGAGTAAAAGCACGAAGGGTGATGTCGTTCCTGAATGAAATACATTGTGAGAGTAAAATCACAAAGGGTGATGCCGCGTATGCTTATTTCTGATATGGGGAGGATGAGAGTAAAAGAACGAAGGGTGGTGCCGTGGGAGTTGTGATGCCGCGTATGCTTATTTATGATATGAGGAGGATGAGAGTAAAAGAACGAAGGGTGGTGCCGTGCGAGTTACTTTCTTATTCTTATTGCTTTGAATTATTGTTGATTACTGTTTATTGCTGTCTTGTTGTTTTTCAAATTGCTTATGTTCAACCTCACAATATGAATAAACAGATATGGAACGACATCAGCCTTCATGCAATAACTCTCATAACATGGCACTGCATCAACCTTCATGCATTAACACTCACAGTATGGCACGACATCACCCTTCGTGATTTAATGCTCACAATATGGCACGGCATCACCCTTCGTACTTTAACACTCTCCCTTACCACATAACAATGAACAAGTATAAAGCAGGAAGATAGAATCAATAATAACAGGCCTTACTTCAACAATGGTTCCACAATACCAATCTCAACTTCGGAATCAATACTCAATTACCACAAAACCCGTAAACACGATAACAACGATCAATTTAGTAAGTAACTAGTATAAGCATGGATAACAAGATCAAAGTAAGCAATAAATTACAAAGAACAAGCCCCACCTGCATGCTTTTACCCGACAACAAAGCATAAGTATTCGTCACCTCACATATACGTTGTACCCAACATCTAAACACGTAGCAAATAAACGAACAAGTCCTAATCCCTCAAGTCAAGGTTAACCACGACACTTACCTCGTTCCAAAACGTCCACTCAAAGCTCAATCGCAACTTTGCCTCTCAAACAAGTCTCTGAATCAATAAAATCTAGCAAATTACCAACCAAACAATTTAAATTACGTCTTAGGAACTACCCACGATTGCAACGGGTTCAATTTAGATCATTATTGAAAAAGTCAACCCCCGGGACCACTTGGTCCAATCCCGAATTTTGGACTAAAATCCGATTATCCATTCACCCTCGATCCCAGTTATGTAATTTCTTTTGGAATCCGACCTCAATTTGAGATTTAAATCCTCAATTTACAAAAATTCCTAATTCTAACCAAAACCCCCAATTTCCACCATGAAAACATAAGAGTTTTGGTTTAAATCTTAGGAAATATAGTGAGAGATTGAAAGAAACTAGTTTAGAATCACTTACCAATGATTTGGAGAAGAAAAGATCTTTGAAAAATCGCCTCTAAGGTTTCTTATTTTGAAAATTTGAAGAATGAGCAAAAATCTCGTCTAAGTCCCATTTGATTAGTTGCATATGTCGCATTGCGACCTGGGGTTCGCAAATACAAACCTCGCAAATGCGAAGAATCTATCGCAAATGCGAAGATCTTCATACCTCTGCATTCATCGCATCTGCGATGAAATGTTTGCAAATGCGAAAATCGACCCTCTGCAAATGCGACCCCTTGATCGCATTTGCAAGAACTGCCCCCACCTGTCCCACTTCGCAAATGCGAAGTATATCTCGCAAACGCGAACATCATATGGCCTAGATACTCTTTGCAAATGCGGTGAGTAGCTCACAAATGCGAACCCATCAGAGGTCGCAAATGCGATGCCTGATCTCACAAATGCAAGATCAGAGGCCTGCACCAGAATTGAAATCACCAGCAACATTTCTATGTCCAATTTCACTTTGTAGCCTATCCGAAACTCACCCGAGCCCTCGAGGCTCTAAACCAACTATGCACACAAGTCTAAAAGCATTATACAAACTTGCTCGCGTGATCCAATCGCCAAAATAACACCTAAAACTACGAATTGAACAACAAATCAAATGAAATTTTCAAGAAAACTTTAAATCTTCTATTTCACAACCGGACGTCCGAATCACGTCAAACCAACTCTATTTCTCACCAAATTTGACAAGAAAGTCATAAATATAGTATTGGACCTATACCAGGTTTTAAAATAAAAATACGGACCAAATATCCAAAAAGTTAAACCTTTATCAAACATTTCCAAATCATTAATCCTTTAACTTTTAAATTTCTACAAAGTGCGATAACTCGAGCTAGGGACTTCCGAATTCGATTCCGAGCATATGCCTAAGTTTCAAATCACGATACGAATCCACCGGGACCATCAAAACACGAATCCGGATCCATTTTTTTAAAATGTTGACCATAGTCAACTCAAATGGAATTTAAGGCAAATGTTTCATATTTTCTTAGTTTTTAACATAAAAAGCTTTCTGGAAAAACGCCCGGACTGTTGATGCAAATCGAGAAAGACTAAAATGAGGTATTTAAGGCTCTTTAGCGTAAAATTAGGTTCTAAAACATAAGATGACCTATCGGGTCATCACAAAATGTTATACCAATACCGTACCTAATTAAATTCTGTACGGTTTGATTTTTCTCCCTTCGATTTTGGTTTATTCAGTACGTACCTTCGATTTATTCGACTTCAATATTAACTACTGTATAGAGCAAGAGATGTGATGTTCTTAATTAAAGTGCTCACAAATATATAAATAAAAATGTTCTAAGCATTACTGATAAGGTTTTTGTCTAAAACCAATAAGTATCAACCAGAGAAAAAAAATGTACATAAAGTAATAAATTTAATCATTTAAAATGTCTTATTACTTCTTTAGAGCTTATTCCTGAACTTAAAGAATATAACAAGGACTAATCCAAAAGATGCAATTCAACACACAAAGAAGAAATACCCCAAAATTGTAAAAGTATTACGTTAAGCTGCTTGGCATCCTAGAGAATAAGAGTCAAAATCTACCGCTTCTGTTGTTTCTCAATTTTCCTAAAGATGCACATAGGCATTACAACGAGCCTCAAAAAAATATTATGCAACTTAGTATGTTTAATAATATGTGTATTGTGTAACTTATTACATATTTCGGTAATAATTTTTTAAATACCAAATAATATACTTAATATCAATTTTAAAAAAAAAAAAAAAAAACTTAAACCAAATACCAAAATTTTTTATTTCACTACAATAATTCGATATTTACCGAATCATGCACAATCATAGGTGTATTTAATCTCAACTATTAACAGATGATATGTTTGAGCCTTTTCTCAAAATTCAGTGGCATATTGAAATATTTTTCGTATTTTAGTGTTAGGAATTCTAATTGTACTCACTTAAACATATAATATCTGGACATTAAGTTCTATATTTCTATGAAATAATGCGTTCATTCCACCAAAATGTTTAGATAAATAATGACAAAAATTAGAGTCACAAATAGGTACAAGATTTCATTGCTAAAATTGCACAAAATTTAAATACAAATTCTAATTACCATTATTTTAAGAACCAATTTTCGGTTACTAACCTTTTCTTAAATGTAATTTTAATAATTTGAGACAAATGATTTTATTTTCTTCACAAGTCATACACAAGGTCAATAATAAAATAATGTATGATCGACAATTTTAATTTTGTAGCTAATTGTTTTCCAGTAAATAATGTCTAATCTTTTTTTTTTCTTTGCGAGAAATCTTATTAGAAAACGTTTTCTATAAGATTTGAATATCATCCCTAAATTATTAGGTCCAAATATAAAATCTTATATTTATCATAAAAAATAAGTGATTTGTGACGACCTTTTAGTTGTAGCTAGATACTATAGTATTTGAGACAAAACCTCATCGAGGCTAAATTGAGTATTATATAGGGACAACATAAAAGGTCATCATAAATTGTTTACATTATTAGTGACATAAACTATATGGTCGCAAATAAGTACAATATTTTATAGCTAAAATTCACATTATTTAGCTAAAAAATTTAGTCGTCGCTATTTTTATAATTTATTTTTGTGAAGAAACTTTTTTTGTATCTAAATTTAAGTATTTTTTAAGACAAAAACTATTTTGTCAAAAATAGTGTACAACATCAATGACAAAATTATTTCGTCACCAATAACGTTATATTTGTCACTAAATATTTTCTAGTAAATGACACCAACTCATTTTTTGGTGGGAAATTTTAGTGGACAAAACTTTGCTACAAATTTTGTGTTTCGTCACTAAAAGTATGTGGCTCATATATTCATATACGAAACATAATTTTTGTCATGAAAAGTGAACAATTAGTGACAAAATTTTTTCCGTAGCTATTAATTTCGTAGCTAAATATCACATTTGTTATAGTGTGGATATAATGTTAATTCTTTAATTGCTATTGTTGTTGCTAGTATGTCAGGTTTTATCTGGTGTCCTTTCCTAGCCTTGTCACTACTTCGCCGAGGTTAGGCGGCACTTACTCAGTACATGGGGTCGGTTGCACTGATACTACACTCTGCACTTCTTGTGCAGATCCAGGTACCAGTTAAAGTTAGGTGAAAGTAGTTGTTGATTCTATACGCGCAGAGACCCGAGGTAGATCTGCTGGTATCCACAGACTCCTGGAGTCTTCCCTTCTTTATTTAGATTGATGTTTTATTTCATTTAAAACAGAGATATATTTCTTTCAGCCCATTTATTTGTAGTACTCTTCAGTAGTTTGTGGATTGTGACACCAGACTCTAGGTAGTTGTGTAGTTAAGTATTATTTTGTGGCTCGTTATTGTTATTTCTAATATTATTCTGGTATAATTTTGGGAAGTAGTAGTTTTCATAATTACTTTAAATTGCTTTGTTATGGTGAAGTATATTTTTGAAAGGAAAGCGGGTAGTAAATTTCTAACATTGGCTTTCCTAGAAAGTATGGTGTTAGGCGCCGTCACAATCCCGTGGGTTGGGAATTTGGGTCGTGACAGCAGGCCAACAAAGCTGCTATGAACATATAGTTCTATACAAAATATACATGACTCGTCTATAAGCCACTAGAGATAACTGAACTATACCATGGTCGGGACAGGGCCTCGACCTACTCATCTGTATATATAAAATGGACTCCAATGTCTAGACATAATAATTCCGAGGAAGTGGATCTTACCAATCAAGTTGATGTTTGATTCTATCTGCTGGGAAGGTCTGTCAACCTGTCAATGAGGACCTGCAGGCATGAAATGCAGCGTCCCCAACAAAGGGGACGCCAGTACGAAATAATGTACCGAGTATGTACGGTAACAAAATAACTGAAAGATGAAACTGAACTGATAATATAATAACTGAAAGTAATTGGGTGTCAAAGTCAATCTGAAGATATGCTTACCTGTTGATACTGATTCAACTCTCTCAATATAGTAATTAAAATATATGTCAGGCCTTATAAGGCTCGATATGTGTAACTGCTCTGCCATAGTAGGCTCGCTCATAGGAAGTCGGCTATACTAGGCTCTGTATCTCGGCCATTCTGGGCTCGCTCATAGGCACTCGGCCACAGTAGGCTCGGTATATAACTCACCATCTGGTCAGAGGTTGCCCAATAGGGGCTTGCCCATCGATTATAGCTTGATAGTGGTGAAAATACTGTAATACTGTATATATATAGACTCTCTGCTCTCCTTGTTGACAGAAGACAAAACTAAATTGAATATGACGTCCTGATAAGGGAGAATACTGTAGCTTATGAGACTATGGAAATGTACATAAATTTAGGAATATGAACTCCTCTTTATGTCTCGTTATGAAACACATGTAGTTACTATATCATGCAAAAATGGAAGAAATGTTTAGCCTTAACATACATTATCACAATATTACCAATCAACAAGTTGAACTCCTCTTTTTACACCTTAATCTACAACAACGATAACAATACTATCATTAAGTTATGAAAGGTGCAACTTTCCTACAATGGACGACACACTTATTTTGTATTAAAACGAGCAGCATCTCCCCTATAATCCTTACTTCCTACAAATTAAAGATAACACCAACAACATAAGAACACAACAACAGAAACATATATACATAATTTTCCAGCGTTATATACACCATAAAATACTACAAAATAGCCCAACAGACCCCAGTCTCTTCATACACAAAATGACCGCCGTAGTAGTGTCAAACGACCCGAAAATGTTATGATGAACGCTCAACCCACCACCCTTCATTTATGTGGTGTTTATCCACGCCCTTACTCCTCGAATAATCCACAAAACAGTAGTAAAACATGCAGCCTAACAGCAACAAAAAACATTCCACAAACGGTCTGCTACAAGTGAATAACTCGAACTCACGGCTTCCAATCACCGTCCCGCGAGTTCTTACAAGTATAGAACGATTTACCATGATTTTACAGCAGAAAAAATGGATGAAAGAGAGGAGTAAACTTACCTTATTTGTTGGATAAATCAGTTCCTATCTTGGTACTTCAAACTTTAGGTTTTTACCTTCAATTAGAACTTGAAAGGGATAGAAACTCGATTAGGGTTTGTGGGAAAGCTTTGGGAGGATTTTTGCAGAGCTTATGTCTGGTTATTATGCCCTATTTTCAGTATAATATATGAAAAGAATAGGCCTTTAAAAGGCCTCTTTGGACGACCCGAAATGGCCCATTTTTGGGCTCTCATTTAAGCAAGTAGGTGACACACCTACTTGTCACCTAGCAGCCTGCATAGTCTCGCAAAAATGTCTGTATTCTCTACTACTATATCGTATTGACATACGGTTTAATGATTTGAAAATAGACTCATAGATATAGATTTTATGGGTAGAACACCCCATAACTCTAAGTATATTGGGAGAAACTCGCAGTTACATTTGGCCCAAATTTTCAGTAAAACTTATGAACGTAACTTGTGATGACTTTCATCGACTTTTGTTGTAATGCTCACTTGAATTCAAAACATAACACACGAATATCATACGACTAATACAAATCATAGCATAATCTCCTTATCATATTAAACACCATAGTCTCCCCCCAAAAGTACATGTTATAACATTCCAACTTGTCGACTTTCGACGAAACTTATTTTCTTCAACCGGTTTAGCTTCTAAGCCTTCCAATTCTCTTAGTACTTGCAGTCCATGATCTTAATTATTTGTAACTTACAAGTTAACATGATAACTTACTTTATATACTTTCAAATATGATCTCATTTTTTTATCTTAGGTCGATTGACTTACGACGTACTCGTACGTACGGAAACATGGGGTGTGATATCATTCACCCCATTTGGAACATTCGTCCTCGAATGTTGAATGATGCACTTATTAGTCTCATATCCTACAGCTCTTACAAATACTTTACTGCTTTCCTTTTGCATCTAGGCAACTGTTATGTGAACAAATCAAAAGGCTAGGGCATTTCCCACCTTTAGGCCTGTTTCTTACACCACGACTTTCTGGTGGAATTCTTCCAATCTCGTAGTTGCTGCAACCTTCTGTCATGCAGCTTGTACGACTTTGTCCTTTTATGTGTACTTATGGGACTTTTCTGTCCTTTTTCCTCTAGCTTTTAGCTAATCTCCAGGCCTCACTTTTGGAAGATATACCAAACTATGACAAGTTGTTCATCCCAGTATATATAAGTGTACTGAAGTTCTTTGCTCGGTACTTTGTTGAACTTATCACTGTTGCTATATCTTGTTTCGTAGACTTGTATATCTATCCTTATGTCTTTACTAAATCGAGGTAGGTTGTACTATACCATAACACTTTCTTCGGTTTATTATTACCGAGGTTTGCTACCTAACTCAAGGTCACTCTCTCGTTGCTTATCCTCTATGTATAAATCTAAGTCCTTTAGTTCTTCCTCATTACTGTTCATCTTAAGAATGATGGCCTAACCTCATCTCATACTTTGGATCTTTTTTTCGCCTATTGTTGATTCACCTTAAGGTTGATCTATAATCTACCTCTAATAACTTGAAACCTCATACGTAATACATTTTCACTAGGGCTCGTCTCATCGGGGAACATCTGGAGTTGTTTTCCTGATCCACTTAGGGGCAATACTATACGTCAATAACTGCTTTTCAGAGTATCCCAACGCGATTCACTTTATGGGGGTATTTTAATCATGTACGATTAATGAAATCCCTTTTCTTTGAATCATTACACAGTCAAAGGCCTAAACGTCATCCACTTATATATCACAATTACGCCCTTATTCTACCACTAGGGCAGCATTCCATCTCTTCTAAATTCTCCTAATCTTAAACTCCTCCGAGTCTATTCAGGTTGTACTGAGCTTTTTATAACTTACGGAAACCATCAGCTATATTATTTCGATGGGTTTAATCCGGAGTACTTACCTATTCTCATCACCTTCCGACTTACCTTTTCTTATCCTTATTCCAGTCTACCTAAAACCTTGTCGCTCTACCATACTTTAGCTTGCAACCTACATATATCTATTTATACTACTCGCAACCTTCATTTAACTTGCTAGCGCCATAGATTTCCTTATGTTATTCTAAAACCTTAAGAGATACATCATATCGTCTCTAACTCTTTTTTACTATCTTACGTAGACCTCTCTGTACCTGGAAACTATAGCCTGGAATATATGCCACTGACGACAACACTATCATTTTTTGATAAAGAATTAACACGCTTATCAACCCTCTATATGATTTCTGGATTATTTGTAACCTTCTGTACTTGGGCATCTCATACCTTCTTCACCTGTATCTTGTTTACCTTTAAATCTTGCATTGTATCTCCTATCTCTTTCATAACATCCTTTCCACATAGGTGGAATTCACATCTACACGTTAAAGCTCTACTATAATACTTGTACCTCATATGCATACATAATCCGGCGAAAGCTTCATACTGACTTCTTATGAGGTTGGTACTGTTCTAACTAGATTTATCGTAGATTCATTATAGAATATGGCCGTTGTACTATCTCTTTTGTACCTATGATATTTAGAGTGATTCTACAATGTTCTGAATTATGATTTCTTTACTCATCGGGGTCTAATAATCAAACTCCTAATTCACTTAGCTGATGTAAATCTTTAGTTTCCTCTTTTATCTCTGCCTTTAAGTTGGCTTACTTTGTCTTCTGATTTACGGCTCAGGGTATTAGTTATTACTTTAGCCCCTCGTGGACGCTATGGAACATCCATGATATAACCTTCTAGCAATTCAAGCTTTCGTCTGTGACGTGGACTCAATTTTTTCCTTTAACTTATATTGGAGTCTCCTATAACTGTATCGTTGTTAACATATATGCTGCATGGATAACACTCCAGAATCTTAAGTGTGTTCCTAACATAACTAACTCTGGGTTATAGATCGAATAATTCTTTTCGTGCCTTCTCAGTTTTCTGTAAAAGTAAGAAATTACTTTTCTTGGTTGTTTTGCCACTTGTTGCATGAATACTTGGCTTATCTTAGTGCCCACATATATTGGAATTTTGTGAAAATCATATGATTTATAATATTACTTTGGATTTTTCTTCCCATTCCTCAATCATAATAGGTACCACTTTCTTATAGAGTTCATACAATGTTGTAGTGAGGTTGTTGTTACAAGACCATTATTTATGTAGGTTACTATGCTTAGTTTGAAGCCTTCTTCCTTATTTCCTCAACTAGTCTTTCATTGTATCATTTAGGGAAAACTCTCTGACTCTTGTAAATCTGTGAGCTTATCATATCATATACCTGACGAAATTTTTGATGTTCTTACTTGCCTATCATTATCCTTAGTTACTTACCTCCACGCCCTTGTGCTTGTAGGGTTTCTTTTGAATTGAAATTTTGATTGTCTCCCTAGTGTCACTCTCTTTTATTTTTGTAAAAGTTATACAATACCTTTTACTACCCCAACTCCTATCTGAATATTTTACAAGAATTACGATGTCGTATTTGCGAGGCTGAATTTCCTGTGCTGGGTTTCACTACGTTTATCTTGCATAATCTGCTGATTCATATGGACCTCTTATCTATCCATAACTAGGCTCTTCCTGAATAAACTAATAACGACTCATCAGTCCATGCTCATATTTATATTCTGTGTAACCTCTCTTGGGTTATTTCCTTTGTCTTAACTTACCTATTGCACTGGCTCCTTATGGATCAAGTGTTCATTCACATTTTGCTTATAATAACATCCTGGTCGGGAACCCTTACTCCTACTCACCGACATCGTTCTTGAATAATATTCTGTAGTCGTAACATATCTTTAGGATTTGAATAAATGCAATATCACCCCTTTCGCCTTTTTACCGCATTCTTCCTTTACTAGTCCATAGTTACCTCTTCATTTTTTGAATCTTTTCACATCTTCACTGACTCTTACTCTCCTTGCGGTAACCCTTCTATACTAGGGATAACTGAATTTCTTAGGCATGAGGGTGACACCTAGTGTAAATGGTACTCTTAGTCCCTTAATACTCTGCTCAAGTTGCTTGCTTTGGGGAAGCGTCTTCCTGAATGACCTTTAAGGTTATTCTTCTGTTGTCCATTCTATCATTTCCGGAGCACGATTTCTGACATTGTTACGATGCTGACTATTATCGAATCCTTTGGCCCCTAAATCATGTTCGAATTTTGTTTCTTGTTTACTAGCCTATGTTGATTTCTATTACTCCGGGAAGTCCAAATTAGCCTGCTGGTAATCACGTTGAAGTCGCCAACTCATTTTCTCGAAATGAGGATATGACTTTATGGCTTATACTCTTTTATAGTCCTAAGGCATGTCACCTTTTGTCTTTTCCTTTACTTGACTATAAACTATGTCATCCTGTCATATTATGAGTCACTGTTACCACACTTTTATCATATCTTACACGTAATGCTTCATTTACTCTCTTATTATTCTCCTAGTAATATCTCTTTTTATTACCTTATTCTAAAAGCTTCAACAAAACATTGTTTCACTTTTAGCTCCCCTAGCTCAATCCACCTTTTCGGGTTACTCTAACCCAAGATGGATCCTGATATCCTATCCTTCTTATAAACTATATATGTTAGCTCCCATAGGGCATAACTGAGATGGGTGTGGCCAATTGTACATACCTCTATTTCTGTTGAACGTAACTTAAAATCCTTATATTTCTCTGCCTGAATTGGAAATTCGGAAAATATTCAATAACTGGATACCTCGTACCCTTCTTCACATTGTTTCTGTTACCTGTTGAAACTTATACTTTTACCTTCTGATACTCCCATGGCCTCCTATTTGCGGGGTATGTTAGATATTCCCGTCTTAGGTTCTTGAGTAGGAAATTCTCACATCTGGTATGCACGATCTGAAAGGGCCTCAAACTGGGACACATTGTCAAGAATTCTCTCTTTAGTAGTGCCCTTGCCTGCTGCTATATTAGCCCTCTCGCTAGCTGTAATTTTTCAAATTGCAAGTGACTCTATAATTAGCAAACATAAGTCTTGGCTCGAACTCTTATGACTCAGCTCTATAGCATGATGTGGATGTGAAAGAAGGGTAACAAACTCCTAAATGCCTTGTAGATTCCTGTTTATATAATGTGGTGCACAACACATCTATAAACAAGGCTCTACTAGACACGGCTTGTAGACTCCCTAGGATAGATCTGCTCTGATATCAAGTTTGTCACCCCCCAAACCTGAAGAGGTGTGGCCGGCACCCGGTGCCATACTCGGCATGAGCGTACCACTTTGTAACTGTGAACTCTGGAGGGGTAACCCTCAACTTAGGCCGATGAGGCCATATTCTGAATCATCTGAAAATAACGTCTCTCTCATATGAGGGGTAAGCNATATATATATATATATATATAATTGTGCAGGCCGAGAAAGCCGTCATGAACATCTACTTCTATAAAAAATATACAGGACTCGTCTACAAGCCTCTAGAGATAATTGAACTGTATCATGGTCAGGACAGGGCCTCGACCTATCCATCAAATCTGTATATATAAAAATGGACTTCAAGGTCTAGACCTGGTAACTCCGAGGAAGTGGAGCTTACCAACCAAGCTGATTTTTGACTCTGTCTGCTGGGAAGGTCTGTACAACTGTCAATGAGGACCTACAGGCATGAGATGCAGCATCCCCATAAAAAGGGACGTTAGTACGAAATAATTTATCGAGTATGTAAGGGAACGGAATAACTGAAAGCTGAAACTGAACTGATAATATAATAACTGAAAGTAACTGGGAGTCAAAGACAATCTGAACATATGCTTAACTGCTGATAATGACTCAACTCTCTCAATATATTAAGTAAAATAGATGTCCGGCCTTATAAGGCTCGGTATGTGTAACTACTCTGCCATAGTAGGCTTGCTCATAGGCGTTCGACCATAATAGGCTCTGTATCTCGGCCATTCTGGGCTCGCTCATAGGCACTCAGCCACAGTAGGCTCGGTATATAACTCACCATCTGATCAGAGGTTGCCCAATAGGGGCATGCCCATCGATTATAGCTCGATGGTGGTGAAAATACTGTAATACTATGTATATATAGACTCTCTGCTCTCTTGGCTGACAGACGAAAAACTAAACTGAATATGAAGTCCTGATAAGGGAGAATACTATAGCTTATGAGACTATGAAAATGTACATAAATTCAGGAATATGAACTTCTCTTTATGTCTCGTATCAAACACATGTAGTTACTAGATCATGCCAAAATGAAAGAAGGGTTTAGCCTTAACATACCTTATCACAATATTACCATTCACCGAGTTGAAATTGCCTTTTCACACCTTAATCTACAAAAATGATGATAATACTATCATTAAGTTGCGAAAGGTACAACTATCCCACAACAAACGATAAACTTATATTGTATTAAAATGGCCAGCATCTCCCCTATAATCCTTACTTCTTCAAAATTCAAGATAACACCAACAACACAAGAACACAAGAACAAACAAATATATATACATTATTTTACAGCATTATATACACCATAAAATACTACAAAATAGCTCAGCACACCCCAATCTCTTCATACACAAAACGACCACCGTAGTAGTGTTAAACGACCCGAAAATGTTATGATGAACGACCAGCCCACCACCCTTCATTTATGTGGTGTCTATCAACACCCTTAATCCTCCAATACTCCAAAAAATAATAGTAAAACATGCATCCCAACAGCAACACAAAACAGTCCGCTACAAGTGAATAACTCGAACTCACAGCTTCCAATCACCGTCCCGCGAGTTCTTACAAGTATAGAACGATTTACCATGATTTTACAGCAGAAAAACTGGATTAATGAGAGAATTAAACTTACCTTATTTTTTTTATAATTCAGCACCTATCTTGGTACTTCAAACTCTAGGTTTTTACCTCCAATTAGAACTTGATAGGGAGAGAAAATCAATTAGGGTTTGTGGGAAATATTTGGGAGGATTTTTGCAGAGCTTATGTCTGGTTATTATGCCCTATTTTCAGTCTAATATATGAAGAAAATATTCCTTTAAAAGTCCTCTTCGGACGATCCTAAATGGCCCATTTTTGGGCTCTCATTTAAGCAAGTAGGTGACACACCTACTTGTCACCTAGCAGCCTGCACAGTCTCACAAAAACCCCCATATCTCTCTACTCCGATATCGTATTGACAAACGGTTTAATGCGTTGAAAATACACTCACATATCTTCAATTTTATGGGTATAACACCCCATAACCTTAAATATTTTGGGATAAAATCACAGTTACATTTGACCCAAATGTTCAGTAAAACTTATGAACGTAATATGTGATGACTTTCATCGACATTTATTGTACCACTCGCATGATTTCAAAAATAACACATGAATATCATATGACTAATATAAATCATAACATAATCACCTTATCATGTTAATCACCTTAGTGTCACCCCAAAAGTACATGTTATATTATCCCAACTTGTCGACTTTCAATGAAACTTATTTTCTTCAATTGGTTTAGCTTCTAAACCTTCCAACCCTCTTGATACTTGTAGTCCACGATCATAAATATTTGTAACCTCCAAGTTAATATGATAACTTACTTTATATACTTCCAAATATGAAATCATTTCTTAGCTTACATGGATTGACTTACGACATACTCGTACGTACGGAAACATGGGGTGTCACAATTGGGTCTGAACTGGGAAGGGCCATACCAGATTCTTGAGGTCACCGAAAAAGGATCTTACAAGCTTGGAACGATGAACGGAGAAAAACTATCGCGCAATTGGAACATATCTCACCTAACACGGTATTACTACTAAGATACGTTCCCTTTCTATTTCCTTTTTATTTCAGACTAACACTTGCAGGTGGTCAATAAGGATCGACGATGGATTTTTCGGCGAACAGAGCGAAGTATTTAGGTCTGAAAGCATGTGTTGCACTCTTTTTTCCTTAGACCAGTTTTGTCCCAAATGGGTTTTTCGAAGATGTTTTTAACGAGGAAACAATGAATCGTGATAATTTAGAATCAAGCCTGATTAAGAATCGGCACCAAAGATCAACTCAACAATATTCGAGGTTCTTTTGTAGTCAACCTCGAATTCTGGGGGGAATAACCTTGGATAGGCATCATATTCGAATACCGACTCTAGCAAGGAAACTACTTCATAAAAGGAGGGTCTCGATCGATAGGGCTTATTGTAAGGGCCAAACGGTCAAAATAAACTGTTCCCACATAGATTGTTCGAACCCTGGCACAAACATGTATGAATGTATGACTATTTTGATTGAGAATAAAGTAGTACTTTCGTTGCAAACATCTTACGTTTAAAAAATCTTCTCTTTACATATCCTAAAGAGCTTCGTATTTTCGAAAATAACAAGCCCAAGAAAAATGCTTAACCGGAATACGAACGACCACTCCCTCACTCAGAGACTGCCGTCCAACTCAAAAGATCCAAGTCATCGGCCCTCTGGGGAAAACGACCTAATAGGAAATTCCCTGATTTCTAATGGCCACAAACAATCCACTCGGTGAATATACAAACCCAATGGGCAGCTCCCAAATTAAAAGGCTATGGCCAATTAAACACAGCTCAGAGACGTCAGACATCCTTAACAAAAATAGACCTTCGAAAAAGAAAAAAGTTCTTTCACAACCGGTTCTAAAAGGCTACCCTTGGCAAAGTCTCAAACTAAAGCCATTTTCGCGGAAAACACTTCGATAACATCGAGCCCCAAAAATTCCTTAACCCAGAAAGGCAATAAAGGGAATAAAGGCAAGGGTTGTTCAAACACCCGAACACAACATTATCGTCTCATGCTAAGGCATTTCAACCTTTGTGATTACAAATAACAATGCAAAGGAAAAACTTAAGAGCCGAAAGGGAAAATAAAGCCTTATATTTATATAGAATAATTTTTAACATTGGCCAAATCGGCCTAGTCCAAAAAATTTACAACAACCAAAACGGCCTCAGAAAAAGTACAAAAAGAATAACAAAAAAATACAACGTCCTAAGGGGCTTGGTCTTCATCGGAGGTCGCTCTCCATCCTCGAGATCATCCCCATCTTCGGACTCACTTAAGCTATCAGAGTATTCCTCAGTAAAGGCCTGCTTTCGAGATCGGGCTTCTTCCGCGTTGGCATTTTTTATCTCGGCTGTAACATCAAAGCTCTGGGCATGAGATTCCTCGAGGGCTTCCCTCCGAGCTTGCCATTTTTCATGGTCTACCATGCTTTTGGCCTTGGCCTGGATGCCTCAACGTCGACCTTAAACTGGGCCACTTTGTCATCAGCTTTGATGTCGGCCAAGGCCGCCTAAGATATGGCCACTTCGAGTTCATTGACTAAGCTTGCTTTATCAGAAATGGCCAAATCCAAATGAGACTGACGCTCCTTGATCTTCTCGGCCAGCACTGAGTCCTTCTCTTTTGCAGCTTCGAGCTGAGTCTAGGCCGACTCCAATTGTTTTTGGGCAGTCTCTTTTTTTCAAGGCTAGGATATCCATGTTCTTCTTGAATGCTTCAAACTCGGCCTGTATCTAGTCCACCTGCTTTTGGAGCCATTCGATCTGCTCGAGCCTCTACCGGACCTGTAGAATCAGATTGTTAGTCGTTATCTCTAACTCATCTTCACTATCGCGAAGTATTCAGAATACCTGCTCGGCCATGACGGTATGCTCGTCCCAAGCCGCAACTAAATCAGCCTGAAGCTTCTCACTAAGAAGCCTGTAGGTATCACTTTTCTAAGTGAGGTTTGTAACCCCAGCCTCATGCTCCTCCTGAATTCTGAGGAAAGCCTCGTGATGCAACACCAAAGCCTACAAGCAAGGAAGAAAATATTAAAATAACCTATAATTCTAAGTTCAAACTATATAATGGATAGACGCTCGAAGTTACCCAATTCAGAGCGTGTTGAGCCTCATTAAACACAAAAGTGGCCCCTACAACATTCATAACAACTTGGTCCTCCTCGATTGCCAAGCTCCTCAGATAGCTGGCAATTCCTACGGGGGGAGAGGACCCCAGCATCCTTCGGGACAGTAAGCACTATGTTTCGTCTGCGGCTTGGGTTAGCACTTATGGTCGGGAATCGGTCCACCAGTCTTGGGCTCGATGAAGATACAATAGCTAGCGCCAAATGACGATACCTTATTCGGCACCGGTAGATCATTGAACCCGCTGATATTCTCCAATGCAGCAGACTTAATCTTGTCCAAGAAGTTGTGTGTCACGACCCCAAATCCTAAACCGGCCGTGATGGCGCCTATCATAGAACTAGGCTAGCCAATAATCACATAATTATAGTTTCTTTCCAAAACCCCAACCATTTTCAACATTCCATTAAAGTGCATAGAATTACTAAATCCATTAGGCAACTAAACAGTTAAACAGTCTAACCGTCCCCAAAACCCGGAGTCAACATGTCATGAGCATCTAAGAAATATGCCAAAAGGTATACTATTATAATGCAAAACCTCCGAACGAATAACTATATACAACATAAGAAGAGAAAACATAGATGCTACGGACGCTGAACATCTACCTCTATATCTCGAACTCCGGCTCCGCACGGAATAGATTGCTAACGCGCAGTATTAGCACGTGTATCTGCACACAGGGGTGCATGGAGTAATGTGAGTACGCCAACTCAGTAGTAATGAAAATAAATCAAGTCTAAGTGGCAAGAAACACATAAGATCAATATCATCAGTTCACAATATGCACAACCTTTCTTTCCAACAGTATATACATAGATATATGAAATCAACATGGCTTAAAAGCCAACTTCAGTAAAATCCTTTGGAAAATGTGTTTTCCAACAATTTCCAAAATAAACATAACCGAAGGATTTAGTATAAAATGAAATAAATCGTAAGTAGACCCTCGGGCAAAGACATGAATCATAAATTTCCCCTCAGGCAGAATATCACTCAGCACCTCACAGCCACTCAGTATGAGCCCCTCGGGCAACCTCATTGTCACGCATGCCTCCCAATCACTCGTCACTCGGCACTCGACATTCAACACTCGTACTCAGTAAGTACCTGCGCTCATTGGGGGTGTGTACAGACTCCACAGGGGATCCTTAAGTCCAAGCATTAATATCAAGCCACCTCGTGGCATATCATATCATCACAATCAGGCCCTCGGCCTCACTCAGTCAGCACCTCTCAAAAGCCCCTCGGGCGTATCAGTAAAATGGGGTACTCGACCCAAAACATCATTTTTATATCTCAAAATAGTGTAAATAAGGTTAAATGTCAAAAATAGTTAAGCTCAATATGACTGAGTGTAAATAATAAATCAACAATGAGGAAAAGCAGTAAAAATCCCCAAGGGGTCTAAATAAGCCGGCACGAAGCCCCAAATGCGGCTTATAGCCCTAATATAGCAATAGTCTTTAGAACAAAATTTAACATATGATTTAGAGTAAAATAAAAAACTCAATAGTTGCCGCGGAGAGGACCAAGTCCAATCCAAAATCAGTGCACACCACATACTCGTCATTCGATATGTGCGCCATTCAAAAAACAGTGAGAAATTTGAAGTCCGGGGTTTCATACCCTCAGGACAAGATTTATAACCATTACTTACCTCTACCGGGCCACAATACTAATCCGCGATGCTCTTGCTCCACAAATTAGCTCCTGATTGCTCCGAATCTAACCAAAACCAGATTAACATAATCAATATATGCTAAAGGAGCACGACCCAATCGAGAACTATCAATTTAGATAAAATTCTCGAAATTCGGCCAAACCCGAGCCCTGGGACCACGTCTTAGAATTCGATAAAATTTACATAACTAGAATCCTCGTCCTCCCACGATTCTATACATACCAGGAACACCAAAATCGGACCACAATTGCCCTTTCAAATCCTCAAAAGAAAATCCCAACTCCATGCACTTAACTTCCCCAAATTTTGGGTTTGATTTCAACAATTTTCCGGTTTAATTACTTAAAAAACGATATAGAAATGAGTTATGAAGTTGGAAACCTTACCTCCAAGTGAGCCCCTTTGATTTATTCTTCAAACCCTCTTAAATAGCTCTCAACTCGCTCAATAATGGAGGAAGAATGAGCTAATCTTGCAAATAAGGCCTTTAAAACATTCTGCCCAACACTTATATCCCTTCATTGCGATCGCGACTGTAGCCACGCGATCGCGATGCAAAGACCAGCCCATTCTATGTGATCACATACAACACACGTGATCGCATAGAACAAATCTCCATCGCACACACGCGCCTCAGAACCTCTACGCGATCGCAGCAAAGCCCACGCGATCGCACAGCTTCACCTGTTCAACCTATGCGATCGTAATCCTAACCACGCGATCGCATAGAATAAAATGTCTGCCCCACTCTTTTAGTCTACGCGATCGCAGATGAATCCACGCGATCGTAGAGAAGAAATCACTACTGCTAAAACACCAGAAGACATCAGACTCCTTAAGACCAAAAAGTGCCCGTTTGAGCATCCGAAATACACCCGAGGTCCCTGGGACCTCAACCAATCCTACCAACACACCCCATAACATCATTAAAACTTATTCGAGCCTTCGAAACACCAAAAACAACATAAAAACACCATAATTACATCAAATTCATGCCTATGAACTTTGAAATTCCTAAATTTCGCCAATGATGTCGATACCAACCAAAACACATCCGATTGAACTGAAATTTTGCACACGTATCCAAAATGACATTACGAACTTGCACCAACCTCCCGAATTCCATTGCGACCCCGATAGCCTATTTTCCACTGCCGACCAAAAATCGCCAAAAACTAACGTTCGCTAATTCAAACCTAATTCCACACCGGACATCAAAACTCATTCTGAACATACTCCTAAGTCCCACTTCACCTAACGAAGATATCCAAGCCACAAAATCTGCATTCCGAGGTCATTCATCAATAAATCAACTCCCAATTAACTTTTTCAACTATTAAGCTAAATTAAGAGACTAAGTGTCTCAATTCTCACCACGACCACTTCGAACCCGAACCGAGCGACCTAACACAACATAAATAGGATAAGCAACATACGATAAAGTAGAAATGGGGGAACCGACGCTAATCTCATAGAACGACCGGTCGGGTCATTACATCCTCCCCCTTTTAAACAAATGTTCGTCCTCGAACGGGTCTAGAAACATACCTGGAGTCTCGAATAAGTGACTATATCTGCTCTGCATCTCTCCCAGGTGGCTTCCTCCACCAGTTGTGCCCTCCACTAAACCTTCGTTGAAGCTATATCCTTAGACCTCATCTTTCTGATCCAACAACACAAAATAGCCACTGAATCTACCTCATATAACATATTACTCTCGAGTTGAACCGTGCTGAAGTCCAAAACATGAGACGGGTCACCAACATACTTCCGGAGCATCGAAACACGGAACACCGAATGAATACTCGATAAGCTGGGAGGCAAGACAAGTCTATAAGACACGTCCTCAATCCTTTGAAGCACCTCAAATGGCCCAATGAACCTGGGAATCAGCTTTCCCCTCATTTCGAACCTCATAACACCCTTCATGGGTGACACCTTCAGCAACACCTTCTCCCTAACCATGAAAGACATATCTCGGACCTTCCGGTCCGCATAACTCTTCTGCCTAGACTGCACCGTGTGAAGCCGCCCCTGAATCAACTTCGTCTTACCCAATGCATCCTGAACCAGGTCTGTGTCCAATAGCCTAGCCTCGCCCGACTCAAACCAAGCAATCGGAGATCTGCACCTCCTACCACATAAAGCATCATACGGAGCCATCTGGATACTCGAATGATAACTATTATTATATGCAATCTTCGCGAGTGGCAGAAACTGGTCCCATGAACCCCCAAAATCAATGACACATGCACACAACATATCCTCCAAAATCTGAATAGTACGCTCCGACTGCCCGTCGATCTGAGGATGAAACACTGTGCTCAACTCGACCTGAGTACCCAACTCTCTCTGTACGGCTCTCCAAAACTGAGATGTGAACAGAGTACTTCCATTAGAAATGATAGAAACTTGAACCCCATGCAATCGGACAATCTCCCTGATATAAATATCAGCTAACCGCTCCGAAGAATAAGTAGTACCAACATGAATGAAGTGCGGGGACTTGGTTAGTCGATCCACAATAACCCATATAGCATCAAACCCCCTCGATGTCCGTGGGATCCCAACTACGAATTCCATGGTGATCCGCTCCCACTTCCACTCCGGAATATCTAATATCTGAAACAATCCACCTGATCCTTGGTGCTCATGCTTGACCTGCTGACAGTTGAGACACCGAGCCACGAACTCAACAACATGCCTCTTCATCCGCCTCCACCAATAATGCTGCCTCAAATTCTGATACATCTTTACGGCACCCGGATGGATGGAATACCGCGAACGATGGGCATCATCTAGAATAAAATCTCGAATTCCATCCATATTGGGCATGAAAATACGGCCATGTATCCTCATGACCCCATCATCACCAATAACCACATCCCTATCATAGCATGCCACAGAGATAACCAATCCATGCCCAATATCACATCAAAATTGACCATGCTGAGTAACAGTAGGTCCACTCGGGTCTCCAGAACCCCAATAGATATCACACACAACCGATACACATGGTCCACAACAACAATATCACCCACCGGAGTCGACACATGAACAGAGGTAACCAAAGACTCACGGGGCATATCAAGAAAATGGGCAAAATATGAAGAAACATAGGAATATGTAGAACTAGGGTCAAATAAAGCCATACCTGCAATCACTGCATCGGAGTCCATAGCATCTGGCCTGGCTAGAAATGCGTACATACGGGCTTGACCTTCACCTGCTCGACCTCCTCCTCTAAGGCGACCTCTAGCTGACTGACTACCACCCTGGCTGCTTGGGCGGGTGGCGAAGTAACTAGGGCTGAAGTCGAGGGCTGGCCCCTTTGCTGAGAAGAACCACCAGACGACGTGGACACTGCCTCCACATGTGCCCAAACTCTTCACACTCAAAACGACTCCCTGGAGCTGGAGGCAGGGACTGCTAGAAACCCCTGGCACCAGAATGGCCACTAGAAGACTCATGCATAGAAGAACTCTGAACTGGTGGTGCTCGAGCTTCACTCCGAGTTGGGAGGGCACCGAATGAAGAACGGCCTGGCTGAGAATCATGAGGACCATGCCCGAAAGATGCACCACTATAAGCTAGGCGGACTAACTAAGGAGGCTTGAATGAACGACCTCTACCATGCTGAAACTGCACCCTCGAAGGAGCACAACTAGATCTGCCCGATCCATGAGGCCTCTTGGCCTCCCTCTCCTCCTGCTCCTGGCAGCGAACTGACTCAATATCTCGAGCAATATCAAAAACCTGCTCGAATGTAGCATCTGATACTCTCTCACGAGTCATAAATAGGCAGAGCTGATAAGTGAGGCCATCCACGAACCTCCTAACCCTCTCCCTATAAGTGGGGACCAACTCGGTAGCATGACGAGCCAACTCCGAAAACCGCATCTCATACTGCGTAACTGATAGCTCCCCCCGGCGCAGCTGCTGAAAATGCCTGAAATGCTCCTCCTTTTGAGACTGGGTACATAATTCTACAAGAAGATAGTGGAGAAGTGCTGTCAGGTGAGGGTTGCTGAACCAATAGGCCTACGCCTCTCAAAAGACTCCCACCAAGTGAAAGCAGTACCAAAAAACTGAAAAGTAGCAAATGAGTCCCCACTGGTCTCCAAAATCCCAGCAGTACGCTGCATCCTCTAACACTTATCCAGAAAACCCTGGGCATCCTTGCTCTCAGCACCACTGAATGTCGGAGGCTGTAGTCTACTAAACCTCTCCAGTTTACGCTGCTCGTCCTCTGGCATAGTCGGAACCACGAAGTCCCGAGCTGGAGCAACCGATTGGGCTGGAACTGCCCCCGGTGTCTGCTGGCCCTGAGTAACCTGCTTAGGTTTCCAGGCATTTGGAGTCTGACAGCCTCCCCTGACCTGAGAAGTAGCGGCAACTGCCTGAGCAAGGGTGGTACACACAGTTAAGATCTGAGCCAAGGTCTCTTAAAGACGTGGAATAACAAAGGCATTGCCGATGGTTGAGCATGTCCCGCTGGAGTACCTGTGGTGGGAATCTGATCCTGAACAATAGGGGTATCAACTGGCACTGCCCTGGATGTCGCACGAGCTGGCCCCTACCTCTACCACGACCACGACCGTGGCCTCGACCCCTCGATGTTCTAGCTGGTTGTTGATCACACTGATCAGTAGCACGAGTCCTCATTATCTGTGAGAGAATGAAACAACAGAAGTTTAGATTTCCAGAATCAACAAAATGGCACGACAAAATTCAGGAAAAATGAGATTGTTCCTAAGGGTTCCGCATCCTCTCGAAGATAACTACAGACGTCTCTGTACCGATCCGCAAGACTCTACTAAACCTGCTCATGATCGTTGAGTCCTATGTATCCTAGGCTCTGAAACCAACTTGTCACGAACCCAAAAACCTAAACCGGACGTGATGGCACCTATCATGGAACTAGGTTAGCCATAATCACATAATTACAGTTTCTTACCAAAATCCCAACCATTTTCAACATTTCATTAAAGTGCATAGAATTACTGAATCCATTAGGCAAATAAATAGTTAAACAGTTTAACCATCCCCAAAACCCAGAGTCAACATGTCATGAGCATCTAAGAAATACGCCAAAAGGTATACTATTATAATACAAACCTCCGAACGAATAACTAGATACAACATAAGAAGGGAAAACAGAGATGCTGTGGACACTGAACAACTACCTCTATATCCCGAACTCCGGCTCCGCACGGAATAAATGGCTAACGCTCAGTATGAGCACCTGTATCTGCACACAGGAGTGCAAGGAGTAATGTGAGTACGCCAACTCAGTAGTAATGAAAATAAATCAAGTCTAAGCGACAAGAAACACATAAGATCAATATCATCAGCTCACAATATGAACAACCTTTCTTTCCAACAGTATATACATAGATATATGAAATCAACATGCCTTAAAACCCCACTTTAGTAAAATCCTTTGAAAAATGTGTTTCCCAATAATTTTCGAAATAAAAATAACCGAATGATTTAGTATAAAATTAAATAAATCATAAGTAGCCCCTCGGACAAAAACATGAATCATAAATCGCCCCTCGGGCATAACTTCACTTAGCACCTCACAGCTACTCAGTATCAGCCCCTCGGGCAACCTCGTTTTCACTCATGCCTCCCAATCACTCGTCACTCGGCACTCGGCACTCAACACTCGCACTCAGTAGGTACCTGCGCTTACTAGGGGTGTGTACAGACTCCGCAGGGGATCCTTAAGCCAGAGCGTTAATATCAAGCCACCTCGTGGCGTATCATATCCTCACAATCAGGCCCTCGGCCTCACTCAATCAGAACCTCTCAAAAGCCCCTCGGGCGTATCAGTAAAACAGGGTACTCGACCCAAAACATCATTTTTTAAAATCAAAATAGTGTAAATAAGGTTGAGTTTCGAAAATATTTAAGCACAATATGATTGAGTGTAAATCATAAATCAACAGTGAGGAAATATCAGTAAAAATCCCCCAAGGGGTCTAAACAAGTCGGCACGAGGCCCCAAACACGGCTTATAGCCCAAATATAGCAATAGTCTTTAGAACACAATTTAACATATTGTTTAGAGTAAAATACGCAACTCAATAGTTGCTGCAGAGAGGACCAAGTCCAATCCAAAAATCAGTGCACGCCACATACTCCTCATCCAATATGTACGACATTCTAAAAACATTGAGAAATATGAAGTCTGGGGTTTCATACCCTCGAGACAAGATTTATAACCATTACTTACCTTTACCGGGCCATAATACTAATCCGCGATGCTCTTGCCCCTCAAATTGGCTCTTGATTTCTCCAAATCTAACCAATACCAGATTAACATCATCAATGTATGCTAAAGGAACCCAACCCAAAACCGAAAACTATCAATTTAGACAAAATTCTCGAAATTCGGCCAAACCCGAGCCCTATGATCATGTCTCAGAATTTGATAAAATTTATATCAATAGAATCCTCTTCCTCCCATGATTCTATGCATACCAAGAACACCAAAATCGGACCACAATTTCCCACTAAAATCCTCAAAAGAATATCCCAATTCCATGCACTTAACTTCCCCAAATTTTAGGTTTTATTTCAACAATTTTCCAGCTTAATTACTTAGAAAACAATATAGAAAGGAGTTATGAAGTTGGAAACCTTACCTCCAAGTGATACCCTTTGATTTCTTCTTCAAACCCTCTCAAATAGCTCTCAACTCGCTCAATAATGAAGGAAGAATGAGCTAATCCCGCAATTAAGACCTTTAAAACATTATGCCCAGCACTTATATCCCTTCAGTGCGATCGCGACTCTAGCCACGTGATCACGATGCATAAACCATCGCACTCTATGCGATCGCATACCAACACAAGTGATCGCATAGAACAAATCTCCATCCCACACACGCGCCTCAGACCTCTACCCGATCGCACCAAAGCCCACGCGATCGCACTGCTTCACCTGCTCAACTTATGCGATCGCAATCCTAACCACGCGATCGAATAGAAAAACATTCCCGCCCCATTATTTTACTCTACTCGATCGCGGATGAAGCCACGCGACCGCAGTGAAGAAATTACTATTGCTAAAACACCAGAAAACAACAGACTCCTTAAGACCAAAATGTGCCCATTTAAGCATCCGAAATACACCCGAGGCCCCTGGGACCTCAACCAATCCTACAAACACACCCCATAACATCATTAAAACTTAGTCGAGCTTTATAAACACCAAAAACAACACAAAACACCAAAATTACATCAAATTCAAGCCTATGAACTTTGAAATTCCTAAATTTCGCCAATGATGCCGAAACCAACTAAAACACATCCGATTGACCTAAAATTTTGCACACATATCCAAAATGACATTACGAACCTACTCCAACTTCTGGAATTCCATTCCGACCCCGATAGCCTATTTTCCACTACCGACCGGATATCGCCAAAAACTAACTTTTGGCAATTCAAGCCTAATTCTACATTGGACATCAAAACTTTATTTTGAACACACCTAAGTCCCAAATCACCTAAAAAGCTATCCAAGTCATAAAATCCACATTCCAAGGTCGTTCATCAATAAGTCAACTCCCAGTTGACTTTTTCCACTATTAAGCTAATTTAAGAGACTAAGTGTCTCAATTCTCACCACGACCACTCTGAACCTGAACCAACACAACATAAATAGGCTAAGAAACATAAGATAAAGCAGAAATGGGGGAAACGGGGCTAATCTCACAGAACGACCAGCCGGGTCGTTACACCATGAGTATCGATCGCCCCTTGAAGACCCTCATAAGAGCAGCTTTCTAACGCATTGGCCTCCCGGATCATAGCATCCAAAACCTGAAGGGATCCTGAAATGTCAATCACCCTGAGCTCATCCCTCGGGACTTCTTCAGCTGCTCGGGAAGCCTCGTTCCCGGTATCTCACTCGACCGTCTTAGTTGGGGACAGGGTGGCCTCTACTCATTCTTATTCAGGGACTTCAGCCAAAGCTCCCCCATCAACTTCCTCTGATTCGGAGGACTATTGTATTGGAGCAGTAGGCTACACACGGGCCAATAACTTGGAGTTATCTTCTTCTTCTTCAGACTCATACCTTAATCGACGGATCAAGGCCGAGGATATAACACCGGTGTCCACCTTGGGCTTGGGGGGCCTCCTCACCGATTTTTTCTTTTCCGAGCTCTGGGGACTCAGAGCCTTTTTTCTCTTTTTTTTTCTTGGCCTGTTTTAGAACTGGTGGTTAGGGAAAGACTTTTTCATCACTAGAAGGGGCCCTCATTGCAACATCTTTCCCGAGACCTGGAGAAGAAACAAGACAAGTGAGTTCGAGAAGAGGCAAGAATGATAACTAATCCGAGCGCAGAATCTTACCATGATTACGAGCCTCCCATCGACCCTTTGACATATCCATATAAGCAAGTTCATAGTAGGGTATCTGTGACACCAAGTCCTCGACCCATTATTTTAGTTCCGAAATTGGGTCCGACATCTGGGCCACAACTGTAACACCAAAACATAGATGAGGAAAGAAGATAGAAAGTGAAACACCAAATTGAAATCCAAGGTAAAGTATACTTACGTTTCATGTTCCATTTCTCAAGGAACGGCATGTCTTCAGCGGGGATCAGGTTCGAAGTCTTAATTCGGACAAATCAGCCCATCCAACTTTGATCCTGAGATTCGTCTATGCTGGAGAACGGGGCCGTACTAGCCCAACGGGCAAGCTTTATCAGTCCTCCTCGATAGAGCCGGGGATTGTAAAGGCGCATGAGGTGATCGAGGGTGAAAGGACATTCCTCGAGAGTTACTCTATACCTCTTGCAAAGGCGACGATGATGGCATCCAAGGGACCTAACATATAGGGGTAAGTGTAAACACTTAGTTACCCCTCCACATGAGTTGTGATCGACTCCTCTGGTGAAGGAACTACTACATCCTTATTAGCCCAGTTACACTCCTCTTTGACTTTTCTGAGGATGTCTTTAGTGATGGTTCATATAACATTTAGACCAGTTCACATCAGCCCTACACCGAGGAGGTCTTCTCGATTTTAAAGTCTGTGAAAGTTGGGCATCCTATCGGAGGGAATTCTTTAGGGTGGGGATCTACCGCTGCCTAATCGACGGCAGGCCGAGATGAAAAAGCAACCTCCTTTTGCGGCACGATTTTGGAAGTTTTAGCCACTAATGATTAGGAGAAAAGGGAATTGGGATGATATGTGTGTTTACATTGAAAATGGTAATTACAATTATATTTGATTTTGTGGTTCTAAAAATACGTGATCTATTTTAATACCAGTTGTTTAGGCAATATATTCTAGGTGATAAGTGAGAAATGAAATCAGAACGAAGGGTAATGAGATTATGCAAACCGAGCAGCAGAGAGACGGGGTCTCGAGCTTGGTCAGAATGGGCCTCGAGGTCGAGCTTAAGATCTTGACAAGGGGCTGTCAAGAATAGTATAGCAGTATCGAAGGACTCGAAGATGGCCTATTTGTGATTAATAACGAGTAATAAATGAAGAACAACTAATGAACACAATAAAGGGAAGGCAATAAATCAGTGAAACAATTGTAGAAAATGTTTAAGTGAGAGAGCAGAGAATGTTCTTGTTCTTCTATTGAATATCATGTCTTACAAAGTGACAAGGGTCCCGTTTATAAATGAGGGGGAATCTTAACATAGTACATGTGTAATATTACAAAACAGAGATGGCTGGTACAACCGTTTAATGCCACGATACGGGCTTGTACTATTTTGCATACTTGGTCAGCTTTAACCACGTGCCTTTTAGGAGTTTCCACCTTTCCATGATGGTCTTCGATCTACGTTACTTCGGGGTCTAGAACCCTCGATATTCTTCCTTGAGGAGTGCACCTCGGGCTTGAACTCAGATTCCGCTCCGATATAGTAAAGGTCGAGGCTCGGAATGCTGTAGAAGCCTTAAAATCGGGCTTCCCTGATTTTACCATATACAGATAGTCCCCACGTTTCTTCGAATGAAAAGATAAGAAAAGATTTTAATTCACCAAATTTTCTATGCCTTCATTATTCTTTCAGTCATGCCGCGTAAGCAAGTGACATGATTGGAGAGATGCTTCAAAATCCAAATTCGCACTATCTTTGAAAAGATTCGAATTTATGGCTGCCTTTTGGCTTTCCTTAACGCACGCGATCAGCCCCGATAAATACTCCTTCTCCTGACCCTCTCCTTTCACTACTTCTTCTAACCTTTTCGAAAAAGAACTCTCATTTCTTCTTTCTTGTATCCCTTTTCTGATCAGCTCCCCCTTTTTTCCTTCAAAACCTTTTAGCAGCAATGATGAAGGCCTCCAAAACTATTCCACGAGATGATAAAGCCTCCTCATTTTCACATTCCTCTGCGGGTAAGGAAATTGTTCCCCTAAATCTCGAGGAGGGAATACCCACGTCCTGCGAAACGACCTCTAATTTTAAAGTTGATAAACCTTCTTCGAAGCCGGGGTGGTGTGAACCCGTATCTCGATATGTTAGCCTAATAACAAACATTGAGAAAGTTAATGCCGACTGCCGTTGGGGGGATGTTGTGCAAGTGGAGATTCGCTCTCGGGAGGACGACATAACAACCCATAAAATCGGCATCCTCAGTGTATACACCTCTCCATTTACCCTAGGCCAGGTAGGGTCGTCTTCGCCATTAATAGACCCCGTCGTTCTCGATTTCTACAAGAGATATCAAGTGACGCTCAGCCAGATTCACCCATTGTTTTGGTGTACTATTTACATGATTAGGCATTTTGCAAATATGGTCAAGGGGATGCTTTTCACTCTTGACTACTTGATTAGAACGTACAATCCCCGACTCTATCGGGGCGGTCAGATTAAATTTCAATGTCGGGCCTCAAAGGTTTTCTTTGCTTGCACCGATGAAGGCAAGGACAGAGGGTGAATGAGCCACTTTTCTCTAGTTAGGACCTCGGATTTGATTCCATTCAAAAGGATGCCACTCCCCGGAGGATGTAAACTAAGTAGGTGAGAGACGGGGTCTCAATCTTGGTTGAAATAGGGCCTCGAGGTCGAGCTCGAGGGTTTAACAGAGAGCGGTCGATGAAGATACAATAGTGTTGAGGGCCTCAAAGACGACCTCTTTATGATCAATAACAAGTAATAAATGAAGAACAGTTAGTGAACACAATAAATGAACGACACTAAATTAATGGAGCAGTTGGAGATAATGTTTGAGTTAAGGAGCAGAGAACGTTCTTGTTCTTGTATTGGATATCATGTGTCTTACAAAATGACAAGGGTCCCCTTTATATAAGAGGGGGAAATCCAACATAGTACATGTGCAATTAATTCAAAGATAGGTGGCTGGTACAACCATTTAATGCCACGGTACGAGCTTGTACTATTTTGCGTATTTGGTCAACTTTAACCACGTGCCTTTTGGTAATTTCCTGCCTTTCCATGTTGGTCTTCAATTTGCACTGCCCCGAGGTCGAGGATCCTCGACATGCCTCCTTGATGCTGTAACTCGAGCTACTTCGAGCCTTCTGAGTGCGGTAATGATCATAAAATTGGGCTCTCTGATTTTAGCTGTATACATATAGTGCCCGCATTTCTTAGAATGAAGTGACAAAAAATGGTCTTTTATTATTGCTTCTTCGATATCCTTATTATGACGTCAGTCTCCTCAGAGCATTAAATGACATGACATAAAAAGCTGCACAGAGGTCGTTGTCAACACAATTCTCGAGAAGCCCACGAACCGCTATTGGTTCGACCTTTCTGCTTCAAAACATGCCCCAAGGGCTTCTATAAATACTTAAATCACTTGCCTTTTCATAATTTTACAACATCTTCAAGTCTTCAGAATTTTACTAAGTGTTCTCTACTCTCATCATCTACCTGCATTTGCTTCTTCATCTTTTTTCTTCAAAACTAAGTTATAACCATGCCAAAAACTTCCAAAATGGTACCTCAAAATAAGGGAGCCACTTCTTCATCACATCCGTCTAAGGGCAAGTCAAAAACTCGTTCTACCATCAAGCAGCGCATCCCCGGTCCTTTTGACACCATCTCCGATTTCACAATGGAAAACCCCCCTTCTATGTCGGGTCGATGCGAGCCCATGTCTCGATATATAAGCGTAGTATCCGATACAGAGAGGGTAAAACTCGACTGTTGTTGGGTAGTGGAAGCCCGAGTAGAAATTCCTACATCTGACGAAAGAATAGTCACATATCAGGCTAGCTTTCTCAGCGTATATACATACCCTATTAATTTAGGCCCCGTAGATTCTTCATCTCTACCGATTGACCAGGTGATTCTCGACTTTTGTTGTCAATACCGAGTGACACTTGGTCAGATTTACCCTTTTTTGGAGGATTGTATATATGATTCGACACATTACCAACATGGTCGAGGGAATGACTTTCACCCTAGACCACTTGATCAGATTATACAGCCCTCGTCTCATCCGAGGGGGCCTAATTAAGTTGCACCATCGATCTGCCAAGGCGTTCTTCACTTGTATCGACGATGATAAAGATCGGGGATGGATGGACCGATTTGTTAGAATAAGAACATCGGACATCATCCATGCTGATAGAATGTCGTTCCCGGAGGAAAGGAATATGAAACGTAAGTATCCCTGTATTGAGTATGTTTTATCACCACTTTTTCTTCTTCCGATTTGACCTCCTTCTCTTTTGATTGATTTTCTACTAATTGTGTAGCCACCGTTTGGTTTCCCGGCATGGTCCAAGACCTTCCGGGATGGATTAAACTCTTGGACTCCGCTCTCCCATATAACAAACGCGTCTGGTGCGATTTGTCTAGAACACGGTGACAGACTAAGAATCACGGTATGCTCTCATTGTTGTTGTTCCCTTATTCTTTGAAAGTGTTCTCAATGGTGGTGAGTTTGATATATCATGCTTGTGCAGGCCTTGGGGAAGGCGTGTTGATGAGACCGCCCCCTCCTGGTGAGGAAGAGGCTCCGAAGACTGCCAAGGACAAGAAAAGGAAGAAGGAGGCCTTGGCGGAGTCTCCAAAATACAAAAAGGCAAAGGCTCGGAAGCCGAAGACCGATTCCACATTCCTATCCTCAATGGCCGCTGAGAGCCTGCGAGCTGAGGAAGAAAGTGATGATACCTACCCTTTGGTACAAAGGGCAAAACGAATCGTTGATGCTTTTAGAGTTGTTGGGCGATCGTCTGCTGAGGAGGCCCTCGAGGAGGGTTCAGGTGCAGTTCCCAAGCCGCTCGTTGGACATGGCACAGTCCGCGTCGGTGAGTTCAAGGGGTCTACTTCTGGAATTTTTTGGGGGCGAGAGGAAGCCTCGATGGAGGCTGATGTTGCCGGTTGATTTCAATTTGGCCTGTCGTTTCTCCAGGGGAGATACAAGATGCCCAAGACAAGAATGCCCCTAGTTTGGGGACCTCTCGTGGAGAGGATGATCCATTTACAGACTATTTTGAATGTGTAGAGGAGGAGACCGATGTTGATGCCCCCGTTGCCCTCGAGGAGGCCGAGAAGCTCCAAAAGCAGGTGACATTGTAGAAATAGTATGCTGTTCTTCAATTTTCTACTTTTGCTTTCTGATTTTCTTCCTTTGTGTTGTAGGTCAAGAAGCTATATGACCAAGCCTTCTCCAAGATTCAAGATGAGTTGACTCACCGTGGAGAGGATCTTGAGAAGCTTACCTCGGAATCAATCGAGCTGGAGGCTCTATGTGCCCGAAAATAGGAGGAGTTGATCAACCTCCGGGAAGGCTCGAAGAGGGCGCTCCAAGAGAGGGTCCATTTCATCGAGCAAGTACTCGAGTACCCAGAATTTTATCTTTTGCTGCCATACATTGTGCTAATCGACTTTATTTTCTGTGTCTTTCAAATTAGGCAAAAGGATGCCTTGGTGGGGCGGCTCCGAGAGGATGTTATGGCCAAGGACGGCGAAATCCTTGAGCTGGCGCGACTGAATGATGTTGTGGCTTCGTAGAGGGATGCGCTTTGGGGGAAGCTATCCTTGATTCAAGACCTTCTTCGAGGTGCTCAGGAGGAGGCTACTGCATTATCTGCAGGCCAAGCCTGAGGCCGACGAGTTTTTCTCCTTATATAAAAGGGATGTTGCTGACTAGAATGACCGGGCCAGGGAGATATCCGAGAAGGCCGAGCTAAAACTGGATCGGGCGATTGCCCATGCTCGCTTACAAGCCAAGAGGAAAGCCTTCGAGGAAGCGAGCACTAAAGGCATCGATCTCTCTGCCGAGATTGAAGAAGCCAGGGCGCTGGAGGAAAAATTTGAAATTTCAACTACGTCGGATGAGGGCTCTGAAAGCGGCTCGGGCAGCAGTGAAGGCGAAGAGTAGATTCATCTGCTATTTTGGTTTTTCTCATTTTATGTACATGGGACCCTCAGGGGGACTTTTTGTAGTAATACCCTTGTAAATACAGTTCTGAAATAAAATATCTCTTTGTTCCATATCTCCCATACTTTGCCCTGAAATGCTTATGCAAAAGTTGACTTTCAAGCTTTGATTTTAGCTCTTTGGAACCCGTACTTGCAATAATAGAGCCCCTCGAGATCGGACACCTTCTCAAGGCTATGTCAATATGGGGGCTTTTGATACCTCGAACGCCGTATGACTGTTTCATTCATATGACATGACCGTGAAGTGACCGAGGTGGCCCGGCCGACACACTTCCCCAAAAGCTATAATAACTATGCGAGAATTAATTGGCCTTTAAAGTAGTTGAATAGATGCCGCTACTTTTATATATATATATATATATATATACTTTCTTCCTCTTATGTTTGAGTCTTGCAGCTTTGCAAAACTTAGCTTTCTCTTTAACGTTCTCTTTCTTTTCTGATCTTCCAAAATTGTTTGAGCTTTCTTCCTCTTTGCCTTTGTTTAAGTAGTTATGGTTGCCGTGCCCGAATCCGTTCACCAAGAAAAGGAAAACCTTACCTCTGCATCTTGTCCGGCTGATGGTATACCGCCCTCGTACGGCAAGTTAACCTCGAGCTGCTTTTCTTTGAAGAAAGACTGCGCACTAGAGAAACCCTTTGATGCCCCAGGCCATCGAGAGCATGCGTTGAGGTTTATCCGTTCGATAGAAGAAAACCAGCTCAAGGCCGTGAGGAGAGGCTGCGGATGGGGAGAAAATGTGATGGTGCAGATACCTTCCCGAGAAGAGAATATTATGGCTTACGTGGAAGGATTCTTGAATATGTATACGTACCCATTTACATTGAGTCTCCTCAACCGTCTTGTGCTCAAATTTTGCAAAAGGTATCGAGTCACTCTAGCTCAAATTCATCCATCCTTCTGGTGGATAGTGTTGATGATGAGGTAATTTACTGAAAAGGCTGAGCTTGAGATTACCCTTAGCCACCTTATAGGATTATACATGCCTGTGCATTGCCGGGGCCTGATTGTGTTACGATGCTGATCCACCAAGCCCTTTTATTGCTAGTGACGACAAGGACCGGAACCGAGGATGGATGAGTCGATTTGTCTAAGTGAGGACCGTCGATATCATTCCTGCAGAGTTACTGCCGTTCCCCGAGAAATGGAACTTCAAACGTAAGCTATGTCGTGCCTTAGTTCCCTCTACTTTGGTTGATTTATAAGAATATTTGTTTCTTTTTCTCAACGGTCCCGTGGATTCCGGAAGAGATCCCAGATCTTGTGGACTAGACTCGGAGGCTGGCAGCTTCGTCGTCGTATGATGAACGCAATTGGCGAGATCTGTCGAGGATGGGAAGCAAAGCACCACAGTATGAGCCATGTGATTGCCTTTTGAGGAATGCTTCCTTCTATGCGTATTAACTCCGCTACCGAAGGTAAAGGTGGATTCTCGGAGATGAGACCGTGCCCCTTCGAGGGGAGGGAAGGACCTTTGGCTTCGGAGCCGAGGGAGGATAATAAGTGGAAAAGGTCCTCGATGGATGAGGACATTCTCACATAAGCGGGGCCTGCTCAGAGACACAAAGGAGATGTCGTCACTGAAGAGGACTTCAGATGCGTTGGCCATTACGTGGATATCAGCTCTCCTCGGGAGGGTGGTTGTTCATCTATTGCTTGAACCAGGGGCCCTCCCGAGGTTGTCGAACCTGCCGATCCTGGGACCTCTAGACTCGAGAGAGAGGTTCCACGAGAAGGAAAGAGCAAGAGTCTTTCACCATCGTCAGCTTCCTCCCTCGTAGGTACTTTGAGGGACGCTTGGGACCAGAGGCCGCCTATATCAAGTGGGGTCTCGAGCGATCATATCCCCATCGAGAGAAGTTCAACTGGGGTCGATGGGATCAGGCCAGTAGACGCACGCTCAATTATTGAGGAGGCTCAACGGCTCTGCTCCGTGGTTAGTTTTGCCTGATTTTGTTGGCTTTTTAGCTATGAATTTTCATCCTTTGAACTGAAGCTTCTTTTCCCTAGGTCTTTGACAAGATCAAATTTGAGCTACTTCATTGCGAGACCAAGTTGCGGGAAACTTAAGGCAAGGAAAAATCTCTCAGGCTTCTTTCCACGAAGAAGACGAAATAGTTGATACATCTTCGATCAGAGATGCATAGAAGTCGAAACTATGAAGGCAATCTCGAGCGTCATGTAACTTTATCCTGAAGGAGTACATACTTCCTTTCCCGATTTTGGGAACTAATGTTTTGGTGCTTCAGCTATAGAGAAAAATGGAAGCGCTGGAACGCCTTTGGGGTGAGGTCAGGGAAGTGAATTTCGAATGCAATGCGTTAAAGGCACAAATAGGCGTTCGTGTTGTGGCCCAAAGGAATGCCTTGGACAAGGCACCTTCTCTCGAGATACAACTCCGTAATGCTTGAGAAAGTAGCTCGATCCAGACGAGCAGGATTGCCAAGCTCGAGACTGATCTTTTGAATATGAAGGCCGAGGTCGTGGACGCCCGGACTGAAGATGAAGAAGTTCGAGCGAAGGCCGATAAAAAGGTGTCCCTTTATTTGAAAGATGCTACTAATGCTCGGGCCGAGCTGAGGGGAGCCTTTGAAAGAGAGAAAAGGGGAAATGAGTATTCCCGATGCAGGTCTCGGAGGGAGACCCTCAAAGAGATTCATGCTAGGGTCTTTGACCTCTCATAAGAGATAAATAGGCTGAGGTGGACGAGATCGATGCCAAGTTTTTCCTTTCCTCTTGAGCCGATGCTGATATTTGAAGGTCATCGTGGGAGATGGTTCGAGGGGCTGTCGAGGGAGTTGATCCCGAGAGTGGACTAGATATTTCTTCTCTGTTCTTTGCATAAAACTCCTGCGGGAGCATTGTCAATGTATATTTGTAATACATACATATATATATATATATATATATATATATGTGATGC